>OVBE01004477.1:0-23854 GCA_900406425.1 Iberis pinnata | reverse complement strand
TTATTTACTCTTCGATGACCGGGTTATGATATTTTATGCTTGTTTCTACAGCATATGGCTTTGTATATTAGATTCCTCATTCGAAAGTCCATGGAAGAGCCCACCCCATTCTGGAGTGACCGCATTGCGTTTCTCTATAGCGGGTTCTGCAATGTCTGGCGCTACGATTTTCCTAATTTCGAACCAAACCCGGATACCTTCAAATTTTTTGATTGGTATGAAAGTTTAGTAAATGGCATGTTACCAGAAGACCTTCAGAAAAAAAAAAAGAAGTGGTTTATAGATGTGGATCACTTGTACGGGGTGGTTTTAGTTGGCACATATCATTGGGTGGCGTATCACGTTGATATGCGGGAGGAGAAGAATGATTGCTACGACTCAATCATTGGACAAGTAACAACGGAAAGTACGGAGAAAGTGTACAACGATTTTCAACCGCTACTGAAAATGATGCCACGGATGCTGGACAAATTTGTTCCTCATGACAAACGAAAATCTAGGGGGAATACAAGTTTTACCTTCCGATGGATGGATGTCAAACACGTTCCACAAAACAATATATCTGGTGATTATGGGGTGTTTACATTAAATTTTATTGAATGTCTAGCGCTTGACGTCGTTTTTTATGGTATAAACGATACCAATGTTCAAGGTATTAGGGCAAAAATGGCAGCTTTGAGGACGGAGGATCCTATAAACCCGTCTTGGAAGAGAATGGTATTGGAACCTAATCTTGTATTGGAACTGTTAGAATATATTTATAAAATGCGTATATCTTACTTCAGAACTCTGAAAAGAGAATTGTTAAAGTCACAAGAAATTGGCTAAGTAGAGAATTGAACCTCATTCGATCAAGTAAAAAAGGTAACTCAACCATACTCAGAAGAAAATATTTGCAATTGATATATTACAAAACTACTATAACTCAGAAACAACAACAAAACCATCCAAAACATCAGTTCGACAAGAATGGATCAAAGGATACAACCGATATACCGTCAGTTTGTGGCATTAGTGTTACTACGACTCAGCCTACCGATAATACAACTCAGTCCAAATCTTTTACATAACTCAACCCACTAAAAAAATACATTTATACCAAACTGCTTATTGAAAACATAACCATTTGAACAAGTCAACCGCATCATCGAATTAAGTCAGTTACATCGAAAACATAACTCATCCTTGATACTAAAATAACTCAGTATTTAAGTTAATATAACTTAGTCTATCATTAATATAACTCAGACTTGTCCCTAAAAAAACCTCTATACCAAACTGCTTATTGATAGTTATTCTGACACTCGAATGTAGAACGAACGGACCAATGTCGCCGAGAAAGTCCCCGTACAAGTTTAGTTTTCCATAACCTTAGAAGACCTTGCAACTGTTGAGTATTAGAGACATAAACTGGTGGAGTATCGTGCGCCATTGCTTTCAAAGCTTTATTTGAGAACATGATGCCCCGACTCATTCAATTCGTTATCATTAAATACCAGTTACCAAAAATAATAAGTACCCGATCCATACTCTCTCAGTGTAAGATGAAGAAAAATATGAAGAAGATAGATGGAGAAGTTGGTTACTGAAGAAGAATAGGTAAGACTATCTACAATGCAAAAAAAAAAAAAAAAAAAAAATTCAACACCATGTCTCTCAAATTTAACCTTCCACGTCATCATGTTAATAGATGATGACATGGCATGGAAGCTGACATGGACGATCATGGAAAAAAGATAAGTCATCCGCAATACCAACACATAACCTAGTCCAAGTTAATCAGCCATCAAATGCAACGTAAGTCAGTTGCAAGGTGCATACTATTCTAGTAACTCATCTTTCTCAAATTAATCAGTCGTAATATGCTGGGAAACCATAAGTCAGCCCTTTCGTCAACTAAGTCAGCGGTGACATGAATGCTATTCTAGTAATTAATCTCTTGCTAGTAGGTCAATCGTAAACACAATGAGTTGAACGTTAATCCAGCTCTTGACAGCTGAGCAAAGGTATCTCAGCCGTGTTAACATCCAATAAGTCAGCTGCATTAAATCAGCCTGCAAAACATAACTCAGCCATCTCTAACTATAACTCAGTACAATTTTCAACAAGTCATCACGCTGAAGTATAANAAAGTACATAAGTCAGCCAAAAAAGTGTAAGTCAGCCATATTTTCGTATGTCAGCGATTACGTAAGTTGACTTATGACCGTAAGTCAGGCTTTTTAAAACAAATCAGCCAGTTTTTTTAAGTAAGTCTTCACGAGCGGGTGACTTATGCCCGTAAGTCAGCTAATTTTTCTTAACTCAGCGAGATTTTGTAAGTAAGTCGTCACGAGCGGGTGACTTATGCCCGGAAGTCAACTAATTTCTCTTAACTCAGCGTATTGCAGTAACTGAACTACAACGTAACTATAAGTCGTCTCATTAATACATGTCAGCGAATTCCTAGTGGCAAATGGAATTCCTGTAAATACGTTTTTTATCACAACGTAATAGAAAGTTAGGCTGGACATTTAAAAAATGCAAGTAATAAAAAAAAGTTTTATATGATTCTAGTCATTTCTACTAAAATGTATGGTAGTTAAACTAACTTCCCATAAATATATAGTATATTCAGTAATAGTAAAGAATAAATGCTTGCTAATGAATTTTGTTGCTTGTAATATCTGTTGGTTTTTCAGAACATAGTTTGGCTTGTAGAAATGTTCGTTTAGTGTTTCTTTTGTGTTTTTTTATTAAGCTAAACATGTATATGTTTTAGGTGATTGTTCTCTTAACTCTGATGGAGTCAATGCTAAGGTCTGGTTTAACACATAATGGTGAATCAAAGAGATGCAAATATTTTCCTAAGGACATGTAGAGGTTTTAAAGAGAAACAAGACTTTCACAAAAGAATGTGAGAATCTGTATAAGACATGTCTTCACTTGGACTTGTCTGTACTAAGATTTTGGAGAATGTAGTTGAGGAATATGTAACTGTTGAGTGGAAGATATCACAAGTCTAATTTGTAATGTATGTATTTGTTCGAGTCTTTCAAAAGCTGTTTGATTCCCCATGTTGTGTCATAGTCTTTTTAAAAGAAGATTATGACCTAGTATTTGGGGTATCTCGCGGCTTCTAAAAGACCCGAAGAATTATACACATTTCCAATTAGACTTGTGATTCTTTTAACATATGTCTTAAATATGTAATCTTTTGAATATTTGAACACTGTCTGGTTTTATTTAGTATTTTTTTTTGTAATTTTGGTTTTGTTAAATTTACATATTTCAATTCAATGTCTACACTTGGAATTTATTATGTTCTGTATATTTTAATTGCAATTTCTTAATAACAATAATAAAACATAAAACAAGAACAAACCGTAATCGAACCCTAAACCTGAATGATTTTAGTTTTCGTAAAACAAAAGAAACCGAACTAGAAATACAAATATACATATTCATTATCGAAATACATATTCATTATAAAGTATATATATATATATATATATTAAAAATACAGCTCTGTTATAGAATTAATACATATTAATACACCAAAAAATTGACATAGCATTTGGAAAAAACGCTAATGATCATGGAGCAGTAAAAGAAAAATTTCAGGCACCTAACTTATAAAAATTATTGGTATATACACTTTTCGCGATTCTTGATTCTTCTTCACAAATCATCTATAATTAGGCGAAAATCGATTTCTTGTTGCGATATCTTGATGTTTTTTTGTTTGGGTTCAATATGAGTTGTGAAATTGATTTTGTCAATTGCAAGTAAGTAAATAGCTCCAAAGACAAAAGGATGTGGACAAACGTGGTGTACATCGCATTAAGAGAAATATAGGATTGGAAGCCACACCTTCAATTATAGACCAAAAAACTCATGTGAAGACAAAAAAAGGTGCGAAGAAAGCAGACTGTGCATGAGGGCATGCAAAGACCAAACGACATTCTCCTATATGCAAATGTTCCATAAGGGCATGTAAAAGTGGTTTTTCCTTGATCATGAGGGTGAATAGGGATTTGAAAGAATCCACTATACCCATCAAGAAATCAGTAGTAAGAATCATTGACAAGTCATTCTAACATTTAATCAATGAAAGGCAATGAAAAGTGATATTTTGTAGATGCAGCATTCAACTTCCTATAATGACCAGTGATGGTTCTAGTTGGAACTAATTCATCCCTATTGTTTTCACAACAGCAATTCCTCCTTTCTTAGGCACACAATGAACTTGTGATATCCAAGTACTACTAAAAAAAGGATAGATCACGCCAACATCTAGCAACTTAAGCACTTCCTTTTTCACCACTTCCTTAAGATTAGGGTTCAATCTCCTTTGAGGTTTAATGCTAGAATAAGATTCATTTTCAAGGTTAATTCTATGAGTGCACTGACTAGGTGATATTCCCTTGATGTCATCTAATGAATACCCGATGACTTTCCTAAACTTCCTCAATTCAGTCAATAACAAATGCAACTCATCATCACTAAGTTCATCATTCACTATGATAAGGTATGTGGAGTTAGGTCCAAGAAAGGCATACCTTAGCCCTTTTGGAAGCGGTTTTAAGTCCACAGATGGCACCTTGAGCTCATACCAGTGTTCTGATGATGCAGAATTCGTATGGGCATGGGTGAGAAACTGACTTGGTTTCCGCTCGAGTCTTATCTCCTCAGCAGCTGAGAAAACATGTCTTTCTGAACTTTGGACATCTTCAAATGGTTCTTCATGCTCCAATGGTTTATGTGAGTCCAATATCATATTGTAACCCAAAGATTCACTATATTGGTACCCCTCATCCCCATTCTTTGTTAATGTGGTCTGGAGATAATCCTCCTCATTCAACTCTTCCAATAACTCATCAGCAAGTTGATCCATCTCTTCTATGTAAAAAATTTCCCCTTAAACAGTTGGTTTCTTCATTTCTTCTTGAATATCAAAAGTCATCTTCAGATCCATACCCATGTTCAGTTGAATCTTTACCTTTTGAACATCAATTACAGCTCGTACTGTAACTAGGAATGGTCTCCCCAAGATAAAAGGGTCCCTTGGTTCTTCATTCATCTTTAATACAACAAAATCAGTAGGTATTTTTGCTACTACAACCTTGACTAGTAAATCCTCTAGTATTCCATGGGGAATCATTACATATCGATCTGCTATAACCAAAGATATGTTGCAGAACTTGAACTTGTTGAAACCAAGCTTCCTTACAACTGAGAGAGGCATGAGCCTAATGGATGCACCTAGATCACACATGAACTTGTCGAATGATAAAGGACATAGTGCACAAGGTAAGGTGAATGAGACAGGATCAGAGAGATCCTTTGGAATCAACGTCTTTGTGATGATGGCACTGCACTCTTCACTTAACACTACCATTCATTGGATTCCTTCACCCTTCCTTGTGATGGCATCTTTCAGAAACTTCTTATATTGCGACATGAGAGTGATGGAGTCTAAGAGTGGAACCTTGATCTTTGTTTATTTCATGTATTTCTCAAAGATTCCCTTATACTTCTCCATAATCTCCTTTTAAAACCTTGATGGGAATGCTAACCTTGGAATGTAAGGTGGAGGAACGAAGGGTGTGTCCTTCTGCATAGCAGATGGTTGTTGAGCTGAATTTGGCTTGACTCTAGCAACTGATAGCGGCTGTGATAGCCTCAGAGAATAAGTTTTTGCACGTTCTTCATTTTTCGCTTCATTTAGGCTCAAGTCTTCCCCCGCTTGGTCAACACTGTCCTCAGTGTCTTGAACCAGAGGTTCGTGAGATGGGAACTCTCGTCCACTTCTAAAGGTGATGGCGTTGATGTGGACAAAGTCCTTGGGGTTCTGAACAAATTTCCTAGGTAGTTGAGTTGTATACTTAGGTGCAGACTAAGAAGCACCCATGCTTTCTAAGTATTTGATTCTAGATTTCATTGCTTCAAACTTCATGTTAAGATCGTTGTATGAAAAATTCACGTGGTTCTTGAGTTCAGCAAACTTCTTGGAATTCTCCATTGCTCCATTAGCCTGACCTTGTAGAAGTTTTTGTAGCAGTGCTTCTATATTAGATTGTTGAGTAGGTGCTACTGCGGGAGGAAAGCAGGAGGTGCTCCCCCTTGTTGTTTTTGCTTGGGGATAAATCCCTGATACTGTTGCTGACCATAGTTGATGAAAGTTTTGCCTTGTTGTTAATGTTGTGGTGGATAGACCTGATCTTGGGGATTTGCTTTGTTGTTGCTTTGATAAGAGATATTCGGGGTTCTTGTAATTAATAAATCATTTTTTCTATCCCCCTTGGATATGTATGTAGCTTATCTCTTCTTGTTGATCATTCTCTCCAGCTTGGATATGAACTTGATATTCCTCACTTATGAAGTGAACTTGTTGCTGCTGTCCAAGAAGGATCTTATCAAAATTATCATTCAAAGCCTTTATGTCTTTCAGAGTTTTTTCATCAGAATCATTGCTGCCCCGTGGAGTTTGATCATAGTCTTTAGAGTAGATCCCATCAAATTCTGCTAGATTCTCAACAAGTTCCCTTCCTTCTTCTATTTTCTTATTCAAAAAGTTGCCATTGTTGACTGTGTCAAGGAGTATCATGATCTTTGGTAACGCTCCTCTGTAGAGAGTACTAAGAAGTGACTCCTTGCTAAACTCCTTGAACCTCTCCCAAGCTTCATAGAATGTCTCAGCATTATTTTGTGAAAAACCAGAGATTTTGTTTTGCAATCTTGCTGTTCTTGAGGAAGAGAAGAACTTGGCAAGGAAAGCTTTCTTGCAATCATTCCACGAGGTAATGTAATTTGAGGTGGAGCCTTCTCCCAGTGATGGGCCTTTTCACCCAAAGAGAAAGGGAAAATTCGTATCTTGAAAGCATCCTCACTAACTCCATTTATCTTTGTAAGCCACAGAGTTTGTCAAACTCGTCTAGATGATCAAGGGGATCCTCGATTGGCAGCCCGTGGAACTTGTTCTCTTGAACCATAGCAATCAAGCTGTGCTTGATTTCAAAGTTGTTGTTATTCACAACTTGTGGAACAATCCCATGGGGTTGAGTGAGAGTATTTGGAGCATCTTCAGCACCAATAGTTTGCCCACCAGGAGGTACATTGTTTTTAGCCATTGATGGAACTTGTTGTTCTTCTTGAATGACCCCTAAGTTGTCCCTTTTCTCTCTTAACTGCCTTGGTAATTTTTCGATGTTGTCAAGGAATTGTAAGAGATTCTTGTTTCCTTGCGAACTATTGTGCATATAAATTCACGGCTAGGGTGAGCAATTGAACTGAGTTGTGTCGATGCAGAGAATCAGACAGTGTTGTATGTACCTGAAAACAAAAGAAAATAAATTGAGAAGGTATACAGAAAATGAACTTGATCTCAATAGATCTGAAATCCGGAATATAACAATAAAACACCAAATCGGAAACGGCGCCGAATTGATAGTAGGATTTTTACTAGTTCAATTATTTTTGTACTATCATCGTCATTGTATTTCAGTAGGTTGTCAATCCAATAAGGTGAAGTTATTACCCAATCAAAATGCGACCGGATCCAATTAAATCAAGCCTAAAGATTTATAAAGAGTGTCTAACAATCTAAACTAAGTAGAACAAGTTGGAACTAAAACATAACATATGAAAAATCATGCATTAACAAGATCTAAATAAGAAAAAATCAAGTTAACTAATAACATATGAGAAGACGATACTAAATAGCAGTCAAAGAAGAACAATACTAAGAATGTGGGTAATTGATCAGTGATCCTCCTAGATCAATCTAGATGTTTAACATACCTTAAGCAAGAGCTAATCCCTAGACAATAGATTCAGAAAAAATCAACTTTAATCTTTTGATAAATGATCTCAAACTAAGTAATTCCAAACCTAAATCTCGTTAACAGAACATTACCTAGTAGACATCAAGAAAAATTATATTTACGTCAATGAACACCCTAAACAACCAATCTCTTGGGTTAGGAATGTAAATCTCTGAAATCATTTGGTTTAGGAATTTCATCAAACACCTTTTCGGTGAGGAAATGCCTAAGATCATACTTCAGTTGATCATAGATAAATAGGCATTAGGAACAATGAAACATAAGGAATTTATGAATGATCAAGCTTAAATATCTAGGAGATTCAAGGAATCAACACCAATCTACCCCATCCTCGGAAACTAAGAAAAATACTCGCTACTCATGGTACACACAAAATCACAAAGCCCATAAAAAATATAACTAAGAAAATCATCAAGATCAAGGATCAAACTCTCAAGAACAACAAGAAGAGAAAGAACAAAAACCCAGAAACTAATGATCAAACCCATAAAACGAAATAAGTATGGTAATCATGAAGTTCATACTTAAAATAAAGAACATGAATGAAAGATCAACATGCACCAGATATTCATGAACCTTAAATTAAAACAAGCATAAATCAACATAAATCATTTACAGAAACATGATTCATTGAAAGATATTGGTTTGATCATCCATGAACATTCAAAAGCATATACAAAGAGAAAAACCTAAGAGAAAAGCATAAATTAAAGGATAAGTTCAAGCCAGTGTTCGAGCTGACATGAGCTCTATTATAGACCCAGTCCTTTGGTGGAGTAGAACTTCATCCGGATTGGACTTGGTTTAGGCGTAGATCGAGCTTCTGGTCGAGTTAGACTTGCCCTTGGCTCGGCCTTGGCTCGGGCGTAGATCTAACGTCTGGCCGAGTTGGACTTGGCCTTGGCCCGAGCGTAGATCGAGCTTCTGGTCGAGTTGCACTTGGCGTTAGCTCGGGCGTAGATTGAACTTCTGGTCTAGTTGGACTTGGCCTTGGCTTGGGCATAGATCGAGCTTATGGTTGAGTTGGACTTGGCCTTGGCTAGGGCGTAGACTGAGCTTCTAGTCGAGTTGGACTTGCTCGAGGTTGGCCTGGCCGAGTGCTTGATGGGTCTTGGCTCGATCTAAAAACTGAATCACTTAGCCACTTTACTACTCCTTTCCTTTCTCATTGATGACATTGTCCAAGAATTCTCCCTAAGTACCCAAAACATCTCCAATACGCACATGTATGCAAATGCTAATGAAAAACTATCTAAAAATGTAAACTTACTGAGAAAGCCAACGAATGCACCATATTAACAACTAAATGAGCCTAAAATGATAATAAATGCATCCTAAAACATGTAAAATGTAGAGAAATCAAGCTCGGCAACCGGCAAGCTGAACTTCACAAGTTCAGCTCACCAACTAGCAAAATGAATCACAAAAGTTAAGGTCGCCAATTGACGAGCTGAACAACACATGTTTAGCTTGCCAACTGGAGAGCTGAACCTCACAAGCTCAGCTTGCCAACTGGCAAGCTGAACCTCACAAGTTCAGCTCGCCAACTGGAAAGTAATAGACACGAATGTGGTCAATTCAATTTCTACGCAAGTATCTCAAACCCACTCATGTCATTGTAAAATTTGAGATTTAATCCAAATCAGAATAATAAACACACTAAAACCTATGAGAATTCATTTAATCTAAGCCATAATAGTTTTTTTTGATTCAAAGTAAACATTCTAAATTAAGCATAAAACGTTGTCAAAAAAAAAATTAAGCATAAAACATCAAAGTCAACGAAGGGTCAAAGCAATAAAAGTCAACAAAATTAAGAAAAGTCAATAGAAACTTAAAATGTAAATCTAGATGAAAGGCTAAGCAAATGGGCAAAGACAATTCACTTGGGTGATCAAATGACATTCTATCATGCTAATACTCACTTTCTAGTGCTAATCCTTGATCTAGAATTCCCTTAATCAGAATAATCAACTCATCCTTCTCTTAATCATGCAATTAAAAACAATCTCTTGAATAATTACAAAATAAGAGGCAATAAGATCTAATTCATGATAAATCACTAAACTAATTAAAAACAATCTCTTCGGTAGTATCGTTTAGCAAACAATAATTGGTTCAAGAATTTCATCGAAGACCTCTCGGGCACAATTCAACCTATTATCTACACTTGAATTGCCAAGTCAAATCTAGCATTAAGAACACTTATTCATTGAAGATCTAAGCTATTCAACTTCTAAACATCGTATTCAATCATCTAATCACCCTAATCTACATAACCCAATTACTTTAGAATAAACTACTCACTAACCGTAGATAAAGGACAAGTTCTAATGATGAAAATGTGGAGAATCATGATTAGAAATAGATGTTTACAAAAATGTTCTTAAGAGAAAAAAAATTTAGAACATAAAAGCATAAAATCTAAAATAAAGTCTAAAAACCTTAAATAGTATCGTAAAAATGGCATTGGGTTAACCCAAAACAATTGGGTTAACCCAACTGAAAATGGGTTTAAACAAAAAAAGAAGTCAAAATGTTGACTTTTTGGGCTGGCTCGGTTTGGCCTGACCGATCCAACAAATTAATTTTTTTCCATGGAATTTGCATATTTTGAGGATCGGTTTTGGCAAACTGATCCACCAAACCGATATGAGCTTTCTGTTCCAAATGCTGATGGATACATTTTCAGTTCGGGGTTCATAACTCTCTCATCTTTGAAGATATGGTGTCATGAAATAGTTCTTTGGAAAGGNTTTTGGCAAACTGATCCACCAAACCGATATGAGCTTTCTGTTCCAAATGCTGCTGGATACATTTTCAGTTCGGGGTTCATAACTCTCTCATCTTTGAAGATATGGTGTCATGAAATAGTTCTTTGGAAAGCTGATTCAAAGTACTACAACTTTGATGAAATAGTCTTCTCCTAATACGAAATTGGATCTGCTGTAAAAGATGCATCTTTCGGGTGGACGATTTGGAGCTTCGAATCTAGCGGCTCACAACTTTTCTTGTTCACATGATGCAATTCCCTGGGGCGTTGAAGGCGATTTTTCGCTTTTTGGAAAGGTTGAATGCATGGATACAATATTATTCAAGATTCCATGATGAAATTTCCATTGTAAAATGCCCAAATCGCTTGATCTTTAAGGCTTTTTGTTTTAATCCATATTAAGTCCCATTTTTGGCTCTTTTACATCCAATTGATCTCTCTTTTGATTTCATTCACCTTCAACACTTGAAATATGAAATAATATGCAAATTCAACCTATATATGTGCCTAAATTCAAGTAAATCTACTTAAAATTAATGCTAAATAGAAGTTAAAATTCATCAAAAACATAACACATCAACTCCCCCAAACTTATCATTTCCTTGTCCTCAAGCAAGGCACAAAGGTAAGTGAGAAAAAGAGGTTTGAAAGTGGAAAATCATAACCAAAATTTGAATATTATGCTTTTAGTGTAGCATCCTAAAGACTAGTGAAATGATGCATGGATCACAATTATTCAATGTATTTCTACATACTCATCACAAAAACCAACTTTTAGCAATCAAAGTAAAGTATCATCCAACCATCATATTCCCCAGTCCCCTATATTCATTAATCATTCAAGTGCATTCTCACTTATGGAGAGGAAATATAATCCATTTGATTTGGTTTTAGGGCTTTTTAGATGTTGGAATTGGGTTCACACATTACAAGTGGTTTCTCTCAAGATAGTAATGCAAAACATTAGGCAAAAATCAAAGTAAAGTCCAACAATTGATGTATACAAGGCTTTCATCTCATCCAATGCTCTACCCAAATCTCTTTTATGTTCCTATTCTATCTCATGTTTCACATTCTTTTCACTTAGAACCTAAACCACCAAATATTCATTTCTTTTCAAACTCTTATTACCCAAAACTTTAGCCTTTTTCTTTTGACTACCAAACTACTAGGAGCATTTTTGTTTCTTTTATTCCCTTACGATTTAGCACTTAGTCTTCCTTTTCCCTGTTAGACATATATTTTTTCTTCTTTTAGAACCTAATCATTTTCTCATTCTTTTATTTTTCAAACCATTTGGCATCTTTGATACTCCTAGACTTTTTTTTACTTAGGCTTATTTCAATACTCTTTTTCAACACTACCACACTTTTTCATGTGATTCCCCCAAACTTATACCTTATTCTAAACATTTTCCCACCTAAGCATGTTAACCTTAAATTGAGACTAACTCTAAGAGGCTATTTTCTTGTCGTTCGACTTCTAATACACTAGTTTTTTCCCATGAATGCATTTTATGGAAAAAACACCTCACAATAAAGAACAATGGCGCCTTTTAAAGAAAGGTTCCGGGTGATCAAGGGTGTTGTAACCATCCTTAAGATGAGGATGGCCATTTGGATTAACAAGAGTGATAGAAATTAGGCAAAAATAATCTAAATGTCAAGTATTTTATCATGGTTAAGCATTTCAAATCCATAAGGAAGAAAATTAGATTTATTTAAGTCCAAATATTCATGGAATTAATTGGTTTCAATTCAAGCAAGATTCAACAAACACTATGAAGCTTCTAGTAGTCAATTCCAAGCATGGATTTTCCAAATATAAAAAAATAGTTCGAGAATCATTATACTATTAGCTTGAGTGCTACAATTCAAGCAAAACACCAAGATTCACAAGGAAATCCAATCATTGCTCCATATGCAAAAGTGTAACCTAGAATGAAACTAAATGCAATCTTTTTGAAGATTTTTGAAATTCTTTCGATTTTTATGGATTTTTATCAACCTTAACTATTCACAATGAAAATAATGATAAGATTAAAAATTAAAACTAAGTTAGATATGGTTCTTCCCCCAAACTTAATTGATACGGTCCCTTGTGTGAAAAGAATTTAGAGAAAGAACCAAAAATAAAGAGAAAAAGCTAAAATGCAAGTATGTGTACAAGGAGTCGAGGTGGTACTTAAATAATAGCGTGCGTTGGATCAACCTTAGGATTCTTCTTTGCAATTCTTCTTCCTTTTGCAACCCTAGATGCCTTGAAGCTCGGTTTTGTCAAACTCGGTATGTGAAACCGGTATACACCCTTGAGGATTGTGTTTACCATAAAACCTACACAAATCAACACTCAAACTATCCCAAAAGTCAATATACCCAAATTCATACCAAAATTTTTTTAAAAAATAAAGAAAATACTTGATTTTAAACGATATGTACAATGGATAGACATGAAATTCCCTCCCAAGTAGGCTTGTTTTAAGTCTCTATGCTTTAATTTCTGTTTAAACTCTATTTACCATGAGACGGATCTCTAAAGAGAACCGAGGTCCTTTCACCAGGCTTTCCTCCAGGACGTATCCAACCGCCCATGTTTGGTGTGACTTCTTGGCTGTTCACTTCAAATTCCTTAACAAGCTCTCCAACCAGTATGATGGACCCATCAGGTAGAATTTCCATGATTGTGAAGTTCCTTGAACATTTTGATTTTGCCTTACTTGGACAATGCTTGATCTTTGGGTTGTGTAGAAGCACTTAATCACCACTTTTGAGGTCCATTCTTGGAGCTTTAGGCTCAAACTAGTCTTCATAAAAACTTTCAATAACTTTAGAATCAGGCTCTTTGACATCCCCAAAGATTCCCTTATACGTCAAAACATGAGTTACATGCTCAATCATATCATCCTCCATTGAATCACCACTTGAGTACCCATCTTCACGACCTTCCTCATTCATCTCTTTGATAGAGAATATCTTACCTTGAATTGTGGATTTCTTCATGTTGTCCCTAATGTTAAAGATCATCTTGAGACTTTTCCCCCTATTCAACATGATGTTGTCTTTCTTGACATTTATTACAGCCCCAACTGTGGATAGAAATGGTCTTCCTAAGAGCAATGTATCCTTTGGTTCTTTGTCTATATCCAACACCACAAAGTGTATGAGTATCTCTACACTCCCAATCTTGATAGACAAGTTCTCCAGAATCCCATTAGGTTTCCTAGTTGACCTATCTTCTAAAATCAGAGACATATTGGAGTCTTTATACTCATAAAATCCCAACTTCTTGGCAACTATGATAGGAATCAAATTGATGGATTCTCCTAAATAACATTGGCATTTTTTGAAGATCAATGGACATAATGAGCATGGTAGAGTGAAAGATCAAGGATCTTCTTGCTTCTCTGCTATTATGGCATTGCATTCTATATTTGGTACCAACTTTCCCTTAATTTCACCCTCCTTCATGGTTTTCTCAATGATTGCTGGATTTCCCAAAGATTGGTGGATTTCTCCATTATTTCCTTCTTGAATCTTGATGGAAATGACAATATTGGAATGTAAGGAGGTGGGACAAAAAGTGTTTCCTTCTCCTTTATAACAATTGGCTTTTCAGGAAAAACAGGCCCGACTTTTGTTGTTGACTTTGGTTTCGTCCACCTCAGAGAATCAATATTTGCAGAATCTGCAATTTGAGCTTCATTTAGACCAAAATTCCCCCAAACTTGAATTTTACATTCCTCGGTGATGTGAGTATGGCAATGTTGATCATGTAGGTGATGACTCTGAATTTTCATGGATTTTTCATATCAATTAGCATCAATTATGAGGTCTAAAAGTGTGCATACATAACATTTATGGTTTATGAGAGTAAGCTTATGATTTTTAGGACTTTTGCATTAGAATTTGCATATGCATGCATTTTGGAGATTTTTCAGGACTTTCATGAGTTTACGGGAAGGATTTATGAGAATTCAAAAAAGAAACACTTAACGCGGAATGGACTGGATCTACCTTAGCATCAGAGCAGGATCGATCCCAACACCACACTTCAGGATCGATCTCAACACTTGCAAGATCGATCCCACAGCCTCTCTTAGATCGATCTAGGATCGATCCCACGTTTCCACCTAGATCGATCTTGGATCGATCTTACTTCATCATCTGGATCGATATGAGATCGAACCCAACACTAGCCAGGATCGATCCGAGCAGACCTCAGATTGATCCCCTCTCAGACCAGGATCGATCCCCCTCTCTCGCATTCAACGTTTTTGGTGAAGTCTCAAACGAAGCTAAGGAAGTGCATGGAAGTGAAGCAAGACTAAGAAGAATACAGGCACGATCGATCTCACCTATGTCTGGATGGATCTCAGGCACTCAATGCTGGGATCAATCCCAACCTCAAACACACTTTAGATGCATCTCAGTTGGATCGATCTCATGTAAGCGTTTTCAGCTCAGATCGATCACGCACTCACCAACTTGAAGTCAAACACGCTCCGACCCGACCAACTCATATCCAGATACCACCTGAATCATGGCCCAAGATGTAAGACAATGATTGGCATTTTGTCTTTAGTGCGAATTAGGGCTTTTCTCTGAACACTATAAAAGCCCTAATTCGCCTCCATTTGCACAAGCTTAGTTTTTCTTTCCTTTTTAGGTTTTTTCTTAGGTTTTTCATTTGTTTAGTTTGTTCTTCATGTTCTTGGTGTAAAAACCAGATTTCTTTCAAGTTCTTAGTTAATCTCCTGTTTTTCTTTAGCTTTCTTGCTTAGCTTTACTTTGTTGCTTATCTGATGCATGTTGATTTACGTTTTAAGCTTTAATCTCCTGTTTTAGTTTAATGTTTTATTTTTGTTTTTCATTTCTGGGTTTATGTTCTTGTTGTTTTTCATATGTTTTTCCCAGCTTTGCATGTTTAGCTTTAAGGTTATGTTTTCTGTTTTATCTGCTTATACTCCCATGAGTAGTGAGTAGTTCACTAAGTTCCTGAGAATGTGGGTAGATTAGAGTTGATGTTCAGGGTTTGCCTTAGTATCTAAGGTTTTTGTTCTTAGATCCCTTCTGTTTCACCTGAGCTTAATGCTGATTGTAATTCTACCCGGAAGGGATTCGAATTACAAACCCTTCAACACCGGAAGGTGAGCCATTAAAGGTGACAAGACCAAGGTGGTTTCAGAGATTTGTTTCCCCTTCTATGTTAGTAGATGTTGGGAAAGTTATTGACTAGAGTAGTAGTTTTTAATGCCTACTAGGTAGTCACCGTCTATGACGACAGTTGAGTTTGTGATTGCTTTGCTTGAGATTTGTTGCCAAGGAATTTGAATTGATTGTATGTGTAGCTACTGTCTAGGGGTTAGCTCATTGTTTGAGGTATGTTAGGTGCTTAGGTAACGCAGGATAAATCCTTAGTCAATTACCCTTTGTTCTCAGGAACTGCTTTAAATTGCTTGCACCTTTCACCATTTGTCGTTTTTACTCTGTTTTTCAGTTTAAGTGTTTTGTGCTTCTTTGTCTTTATGGTTTTTATGTTCATTGCACTTAGGACCTTTTAGCTACAAACCCTTTTAACACTTAGCTTGACTTTAAAGCATCCATTACATCTACATTGCTTAGTACATTCCCATTATGGACTGACAAACCCATCTACACTACAACAATGGGTGATTGATACCCAATAGGCTTAAAATCCTATTATCAGTAGGTCACTGGACTTTTCCAAGAAGATGACATTGACTTGTGCAAAGTTCTTTGGGTTGGAAATAGCTTTCCCTGGAAGTTGGCCATTTGGATTTGGAGGAGAAACAAATTTGCTTTCCAAAGAACTTACCTTGAGTTCAAAGTTTGTATCTTCGAATAGATAGCATTGAATGAGCAATCCTTCTTGTTGTTTAGTTCACCAAGCTTCTTAGAAGTCTCCATTGCACCATTGGTTTGACCTTGAAGAAGTTGATGCAGCATAGCTTCCACAGTAGATTTGAGGTTGTGGTTGAGGATTTTCCACATTGTGTTGCGGTAAGAGAGGTTTGGATGTTGTTGATAGTTGCTGTATTCGTGGTTATAGCTTTGGTTACCAACGTAATTGAGCTCATTTTGAGTAAATCTTGTGGTTGAACCCTTTCTTCAAGAGCACCAACATAATTGACAACTCCTTGTTAAGAAAGTATAATTTTATCCAATTTTTATTCAAGTAACTTCATACCCTTCTTGTACCCATCATCTCTACCACTAGAACAAACCATCCAAACATAGTCTTCACCATAATTACCCTCACTTTGAGCAAGATTCTCAACAAGTTTCATGCCATCCGCTTCGGTTTTGCTAAACAAGTTTCCATGGCTAGCAGTATCCAACATCAAGCAGTACGTGGGAAGAAGACCCCGATAGAGAGTACTAAGGAGACTCTCCTTGGAGAAACCATGATCTGGACATTAGAGGGTGTAGCTCCTGAATCTTTCCCAAGTTGCATCAAATGATTCAGTTTCTTTTTGTACAAAACCAGAGATCTCATACCTAAGTTTTGCTTTCTTGTTGTAGAGAAGAACTTATATAGCAATGATTTCTTGTCCTCCGAAACGGTGCCAATTTGACAGAAAAAAAAAATTTGGTCAATTCAATGTCTAAGCAAGTATCTCAAACTCACGCATATCATTGTAGTATTTGAGAGTCAATCCAAATAACGGTAATCAACACACTAAAACCTATGAGAATCGCATTTAGTCTGAGCCATAATAGATTTTTGGTTCAAACTAAACATTCTAAATTAAGCATAAAACTCAACTAAAGGTCAAGGCAATAAAAGTCAACAGAATTAAGAAAAGCCAACAGAAATCGAAAATATAAATATAGATGAAAGGCTAAGAAAATGGGCAAAGGACATTGACTCAGGTGATCAAATGATATTCTATGATGCTAATACTCACCTTCTAGTTCTTATCCTTGGTCTAGAATTTCCTTAAATAGACTAATCCACTCTCATGGCATTAATTCCTCTCTTAATCATGCAACTAAAAACAATCTCATGGACAACTACACAATTATAGGCAATAAGATCTATTTCATGATAAACCATTAAACTAACTAAAAACAATCTATTGGATAGTATCATTTAGCAAACAATAGTTGGTTCAGGACTTTCACGAACACCTTTCGGGCACAATTCATCCTATGATCTAATATTGAATGGCCAAGTCAAATCTAGCATTAAGAACACATGTTGATTGAAGATCTAAGCTATTAAACTTCTAAACATCATATTCAATCATCTAATCACCCTAATCTACCTAACCCATTTACTTAGGAATGAACTACACACTAACTATAGATAAAACACAAATTCTAATGATGAAAATGTGTAGAATCATTATTAGAAACAGAAAATAGAAGAACATTCACAATCAACAAAAAGATAAAACTTCAAAAGAAGCAAAGATTCGAATGTTTACAAAAGTTTTCTTAAGAGAAAAGAGATTAGAACATAAAGCATAAGATAAATCATAAGATCTAAAAACTAGATCTGAAAACCTTAAATAGTATTCTAAAAATGGCATTGGGTTAACCCAAAACAATTGAGTTAACCCAATTAAAAATGGGTTTAAACCAAAAAGGAAGTAAAAATATTGACTTTTTAGGCCAGGATTGGTTTGGTCTGAACGATACAACAAACCGATCCCGGTCCATAGAATTTCCATATTTTGATGGTCGTTTTGGGCAAACCGATATGAGCTTTTTGTTCCGTATGCTTCTGGATACACCTTCAGTTCGGGGTCCATAACTCTCTAAGAATTGAAGATATGGTGTCCTGCAATAGTTATTTGGAAAGCTGACACAAAGGGCTACAACTTTGATGAAGGAGTCTTCTCCTAATTCGCAATGCAATATGGTGTAAAAGATACATCTTTGGGGAGGACGGCTTGGAGCTTCGAATCTAGAGGATCACAACTTTGTTGGTTCACATCTTGCAATTCCCTAGGGCGCTTAGGTGATTTTTGGCTTGTTGCAAAGCTTGAATTCTTCAAGAAGAAATGATGAAATTTCCATTGTAAAATTCCCAAATCGCTTATCTTTAAGGCTTGTTGTTTTGATCCATATTATATCCCCTTTTTGGCTTTTTGCATCTAGTTGATCTCTCTTTTGATTTCATTCACCTTCAACACCTAAAGGATGAAATGATATGCGAATACAACATATATATGCCTAAGTTCAAGTAAATCTACTTAAAATGAATTCTAATCATGAGTTAAAATGCATCAAAGATCACCTTAGCTATACGATTATTTCCTACAACTTGCCAAAGAATCGTGAAATCTTCTCATACGAAGTTAATTTTATAAAACGATAATGGTTAGCCGAAACACCATACAATTAAAATCATCATTCTTTTAAACTGTCCATTTACGATTCTAGACAAGACTTCGGCCCAAGCTCGATGACGATCGTAACTGGTTCCGCAATCTTTGAAGAAATGGAAGATCTCTGGAAAAGGAAAATTTCATAGAAGAATAAACAGGAAAAAAGAATATTTTCATAGAATAATAGACAAAAAGGAAGATGGACCAACCCTGAAAGTTATATAAGAGATATGAAGAGGAAGATCACAGGGACGTTCAATTGTCCACACCGAAATAATTAGGGCTTTAGATCATTTTCCTTTCATACTAGTGAGCTGCGACTCAATTAGGTTATTCACAGTCTTTGTTGTTAATTGTAGGATACTCGCTAACTGTTCTTACGGCCGAAGCGATCACTTTCCTCTTTCATATTCTTAAATTTTTGTTTGTATTTAATTGCTTCTGTGTTCTGATCTTTATACGTTTGACTCGCAGAAATCCGGGATCTCTGGAAATTCGGGATTCTCTCTGATCTTCCTTAACTAGCAAAAATTAGAGAGCGCGAATTTTGGTTCCCACAGGGACAAGAGAACATACTTACCCCTCCCCCAATACCTTATTGGTTATCTAAGAAAGAAAAGATAATATTTTGTAAGAAGTTATCCAAGTTTAGAGTCCTGGATGGTTGTTGTGGGAATATAGCAAATAGTGTTTTAGTGAACCCTCCTATTATAGGTATTTTAAAGTCTCATGATCATCATATGCTCTTACAAAACTTTTTACCGGTTTCTTTAAGAGGGTTGTTACATAAATGAGCTAGGGTTGCTGTAAATGGATTATGCAATTACTTCAATAAACTGTGTGAGCTTACTTTAGACCCGAATAAATTGATATTGTTGGATTATGAGTGTGTAGAGACAATGTGTCAACTAGAGCAGTGCTTTCCTCCATCCCTATGTCAAATCATGTTCGACCTTCCAATACATCTATCAAGAGAGGCACGTTTGGGAGGTTAGGTTGATTTCCGTTGGATGTATCTGTTTGAAAGGTTACATATATGTTGGGATCAAAAACAGTTACAACGAAACTAATGCCTCAACCAGTACTCGCAATTCCAGTCAATGGAATATGTCTTGACAAAAGTCACCAAACCTTCGAAAATACGTTTCAGAGGATAGACGCAACAGTTATCGGAAAATTAGGCAACTACCTCTATACTTTTTGTCCTTAGTCAAGAAGGTTTTGTCCCACCGGGTTTTCCTATCACTTAGGTTTTAATGAGGCAAGATGGTTGGCTTACGGCTGAGGCTCACGGCAAACTAAAACCGCAACAACGACAAGCAAATCAGGACTTTCTGATATATGTCTTAGGCTCTGACCGTTGTTTCTACACGAGAGCACAAATGCCGAACACACATTCAGCTCGCCAGTTGGCAAGCTGAATGTCCCATATTCATTTGCCAACTAGCGAGCTGACCCTTGCGAATTGTGCTTGCCAGTTGCAAGGTGATTTCATTTCGAGCTCCCTGTCTCTTGTTTCGAATCATTCCAAGATTCCGTTGGAATTTTGCGAATAAAATGGTAGAACTTGTTATCTCCGTATAAATTCCAAGGTCATCGTATAAACAGCAAACATCACGGTCATATGATTATCCCTCGCAGTTTGCGAAGAAATCATGAAATCCTTTCGTATAAGTCTCAATCGTATACGATGATGATTATCTCGGCTATGCGGTAAAACGTGTCATCTTCCAAGATAGTCATAAGAACATATGAAACAATAACGACTAAACCGTCATGAAATCCGTATCTCAATGTTGTACGAAATATCGATTTTCCGATAAGAATTGTAAAATTTCCCAAAGCGCATGACAGTCCGACGAGGCCTAAAACGTGATAAGCGGCCCACTCACGAGCCTAAGTGATAATTCGGCCCGAGTACGATGACAGTTACAGCTTACACCGCAAGCCATAGAGAAATGGAAGGAATACAGAAAAGGAAGGTTCCTAGAGAAGAAAAGGAAGATTTTCTTAGAAGAATCGGAAGAATCACAGAAGAAAAGGAAGATTTTCACGAATTCAAAATAAGACCTTTATTTCTCTCCTTTCGTACTCTTTAATTTTTCGTACTTTTATTTCCTTTCTCGTATTTTGATCTTTTTCGTGTTTCATTAAAAAAAATCAGGATCTCTGAAAAGTTAGAGTTCACTCTGATTTTCTGTAATTAACGGAAATCGAAAATGCGAATTTCGGTTCCCAAAGTTTGGTGCTAGAAGGATGGGAAAAGTGATTTCTTTCACGTCAAACAACGAGTTCAAAAGCATATGTACTGAAATTCAGAACAACAACCTATATCATGATTGTCTTCAACCGCAAAAAAACATTAAGCAGACTCCCCCAACGAACTTCACTGAGTTTAAAGCTGATTCAAACACTGTGGCGTTCTAGGAGATTAAGAAGATATTCTCGACTCTTGAAAAGAAGTCAAAAGAAAAAGAAAAACTTACGAGTTTGCTTGCAAAACAGGTTGAAACCCTAACTACGAGAACAAGAGCCATCTTCCCATGCGGAACAACCAAGCTATGCGGAAGAAGATTTCATTAATTTGATACTCTGCTTGACAGGACGTAAAACGCACAAAAAGAGCCATTAGGGCAAAACCTTGACGGGAGAACTACGATGCTACGCTCAAAACCACCAACGACCTTCCGCTTCTCAACCAGAGAACAGAGGACGGTGAATTTGAATGAGTCGATCTCGAGCTCAATGAATCACCCAAAGAATCGAAGGGAGATGCGGACATACACCCTAGAAGGGTTAGAGAACGTTCGACTTGACAGAATTCCCAACTAGATAAGCCCATGACCAAAGAAGAGGAGAATATCTTCAGGGTGGAGCAGGAAAAGCAAGCCGAGGAACAAGCTCAAATTATCTATAGCAAATGTTGACAAGCCCACAGAGGAGCTGAAGATGATTCCAACGCAATTCGCGATCTCCGAGAATCACTCGCAAAAACTATGGTTGAAATGCAGGCGGTAAAGTTGCAAATTCATCATGCCACCAGCACGGCCCCATAAATCAACCGACTCCTTGAGGACGCACGGAGACCTCCATTCACGGCTCATATAACTAACGCCCAAATTTTGGATTATGGAAAAGTAAAAATCCGATGTACAACGGAACCACGGATACGAAAGCGCACTTACAGACCTTTCAGATCGCGATGGCCATATCAAAATTAAGGGAAGGCGAGAAGGATGTAGGCTTCTTCCTTCTCTTCGTCGAACATCTCCATGGGGCAGCTCTCGAGTGGTTATCTTGAATGAAGTGAAACTCCATTGCAAGTTTCAAATAGCTTACTTTGGAGTTTCTCAAACAATACTCTATGTTCATGGATAGGGAGACTTCCTATGTCGACCTCCAGAGCCTCGCTCAGAGAGAGGAAGAATCTCTCCGAGATTTCATGAAGCGATTCAAGATCATAATGTCTAAAGTCTGCAGCATCAGCGACAAAGTGGCCATAGACGCGCTACACAAAACTCTCTGGTATAACTCCTCGAAAAACCGCATACAATTTAGGACGTCATGCACAAAGCCACAGACTCTATCAATATCGAAGAGGAGATGAAACTTTTGTCACAGAAACAGGCGGAGGTGTCCACAAGAGACGCTCCCTCCGAAAAATAATCGAAAAATAAAAATCACTAAAACAACCAGTAGGTCCATCACGACGGAGAGTACCTTTAGGGAGCGCACAACTATGCTATAAACCAGTCGCCAAAAGAGGGACAGCTGTCCGAAATATCAAACATAAACGATCTCCTCATAGAGGCAAATTAGCCACCAAGGCCAGAACAAGCGCCGCTAGAAAAAAACGCGCCCCAAGGTCCTCGAAAAAAGGAAAATGCAGAAGAGAGCCCAAGGATAAAACAAGGGATATCAGTCGTCGCTGAGTAAAGATGATAATCGGAGAATCATAATACTGTCAAGATAGAATTCTTGTAATCAAATCATATCATCAAAAGGCTGAAACGAGCGCCAACTGGCCCGATCACCTTCTCTTCAAATCTTCCAAATCGCGAAGTAATGCCATCACTTTTGAGGAAAGCAAAATTGCTGGAATCGACATCCCTCACATTGATCCCCTTGTAATCGACCTCGTCATCAGATACCTCGTGCTCTCAAGGATCCTCGTCTATACAGGAAACACCATACACGTAATCTTCCATGATATGCTAAACAAAATGGGAATTAAGTTATCCGAAATCATACCCACACCAAAACCACTTACTTGTTTCTTGGCCATGATGACTATGAATCCCGGATCAATCCAACTTTCCGTCATGGCTAAAGAAGTCACCAAAATCATTGACTTTGCGGTAGTTGATCATCCTGCCATCTATAATGCGATCGTCAAAACACCTTGGATAAACTCCATGAAGGCGGTTCTATCAACTTACCTTTTGGGCATCAAGTTCCCTAATCCTCACGGAATATCTGCAATCTGGGATGTCAGAAACAAGGTAGGCTCTACTTCCTAGCCGAACAAAAACTACGATGGGTCACAACGGCATCAGTAATCGAGCCTAAACGATCCAAGAAAACTCAACTATTAACAAATAATGCTTCAGAAAAACCTGAGCATGTCTCGGAAGAATACGAACCAGATTTTTCAACTCAAGAAACGGCTCGACCTAAGGAAGGCGACCAAACCTAACATCTCAGACCGAATGGCGCAAAGAACGCCCGAAAAAGTCATCAACCCAATTATAGTCACCACTACTAAAACGAACGACGCAACATTGCCAAATGAGTAATCTAACTCACGGCAACCCACTGAACTACGAGACGACTTGATTCCCATAAAGGGTATGTAGGCAACTTTTTTATAGAAAAGTGCAGCTGTCCCCCCCCCCCCCC
>OVBE01004476.1:0-23854 GCA_900406425.1 Iberis pinnata | reverse complement strand
AACGTGTTTTACGATATTTGGCTGGCACGATGACGTATGGCATTTTTATCCAATCGAGCGCATCCTTGTCTCTTCATGGTTTTACAGATGCCGACTGGGCA
Organism: Iberis pinnata; assembly: GCA_900406425.1. Lineage (NCBI taxonomy): Eukaryota > Viridiplantae > Streptophyta > Magnoliopsida > Brassicales > Brassicaceae > Iberis > Iberis pinnata. The sequence continues at coordinate 23,753 of OVBE01004476.1, read as the reverse complement.
GGTGATGTTGATGACTATGCTTCAACTAATGCATATATTATTTATCTAGGCAACACACCCATCAGTTGGTCTTCTAAGAAACAGAAGGGAGTTGCTCGGTCTTCTACGGAAGCTGAGTATAGGGCTGTTGCTAATGCTGGTTCAGAACTCTGTTGGTTGCAGTCTTTACTCCAAGAACTAGGCATTCGGTTACCTACCTCCCCGGTTCTATACTGTGATAATCTCGGAGCTACTTACCTTTGTGCAAATCCGGTGTTTCATTCAAGGATGAAACACATCGCGGTTGACTATCATTTTATCAGGAATTTGCTTCAGTCTCACCAGCTTCGGGTCTCACATGTTTCCACCATGGACCAGCTTGCGGATGCTTTGACGAAGCCGCTGTCCCGACTTCCCTATCAACGTGCACGGTTCAAGATTGGCGTCTCTCAAGTTCCTTCATCTTGAGGGGGCGTATTGGCGAAAGATCATCATATATGATTGAGTGTTATATATGTTAAGTATTGATATGTAATTGATTTAGATTTAGAATCACATTCAATGTACTCACTATATATATGTAACAGGTTGTTCATAATAAACATATAATTCTATATTCCTATAGTTAGGTGTCAGGGTTCTGACAGTTCTGAATCCAAGTTGAACAAGCATGAGTTTGCAAACCATTTTTTATTTTCAAATTTTCTTGCTTAAAAAGACGGTATATTTAAAAAAAAAAACAAATTTATATAAAATAACATACTTTTTAATTTTGGATTGCGGTTTTTAAAATCTTAAGACAGACCAAAGAGTTTGAAGAAGAAAGCTTACGATTTTACGATGAGGCATTGAAAGAAGAATATTACGGAGAACTAGATCGTGTTTCAGTTTCTCGTATGGAAGTGATCCATGGACATATTCATGGAACTCATCGTTGTCGAATTTGTAACCCAAAACCTGTATGTAAACATAGCTTCGAGTTGAATATTTTCGGTTTTTTCAAGTTTGATCATAATTCATAACCAATTTTTATAATGCGATGATCTAAAATTGAATTTCGAAGAGACAAACTATAAAATTAGAATCAACCACTTGATCAAAGCTACATTTTCTTTTGAAAAAAATTATTTTAATTTGGTTTTTTTATATTAAAATTTTGGTAACTTTTTTTGTCACATTAATTTATGAACTACAATTGGCAGGTTCAGTAGCCCAAACTCCATAAATAAGAGAAAATACATTTGCTATGCAAGTGGCCAGGCCTGGTAACAAGGCAACATCGATGATACAACCATTAGGCCATTTATCTGTTTTCGTCTACTTTAGTTTTGATTTTTTTTTCTTTTTCTTTTTCTTCGTTTAAAAATAAAATATGGTTTATTTGTTTTGAAGTGAAATGAGTTTTGGTTCGGTTTATTTTTGTCAAGTTAACAAGAGTTGGAAAGTGGTAAACAAAAATAAATAAAATAATAAGAGTTAGAAGGTTTTTTTAAGGTGATTAATACCATAAAATAGTTTATTCATTTTTTTAATAGATCTAAAACGTAATACTATTTTAAACCGGTAAAAAATGACCGGTTTGGTAATTTTGGCTCACAAAAAATGTTATTAGTCCAAAACTTAAGTAAGAGGAGGAGAAAATTACTAACTTTGAGACCAGCCATGGTAGTTCCATATTCTTTGTAAAGATCCAAACACATTTTTGGAACTTCACTTTCTTCAATTCCAAGTTGGTTAAGCATGAACTCTGCAAATCAATAAAACAAAACAATATTTTAACAAAAATTGAGTCATATGAAAATAATTTAAAGAAAGATTTGATTTTGAAATGTTAAGTCTCTTTTCCTTGGATGTTCATTCGACAAGCTAAGTTAATTCCAATGCTTAAAGGGTATAGAGTATCATCTAAATCTGTAACAACACCAAAACAAAAAACAAAATTTTTAGTAAATTTTCAAAAAAAAAAAAAAAAAATTATATATAGAGAATTTTTAAGAAGTGTTACCAAAGAATAAACACTCATAATTGGCTCCAAATCCATCCATTTTCAATCTAATGATGTGAATAATAATATGATTATTAGAGAGAGATAATGTAACAAATTGTGTTTGAGACTTATGAATAATTTGAAGAAGTTGGGATATATTTATATACACAACTCAAACAGTGGATTTTTTTTTTTCTTCTTTATAATATGTATAGAATATTTGGTTAGTTTATTTTTCTACTTTTATGATTTTTGCCAATTCTTATTATTATCTTTAGTTGTTTAAAGTTGTACGTTTATGAATTATTTGATAAGGCTATTGAGAATAATGAAATTATTTAAAAATACATAGATGATTGATTTTTTGAGATATTCCAATAAGATAAATGATTTATTATTATTATTATTATTATTATTATTATTATTATTATTATTATTATTATTATTATTATTATTGTATGTATGAATTATCATACTTCTAAATCGTCTAGAAAAATTATATTCAAAATTCTTTCTCCAAAATTTTAAAATCGGCCTAAATATATATATATATATATATAAAAATTATCTTTTTGTTGTGTAAAGAGGATAAAAATTGGCCAATATATAACTATCATGATTATATATGTGATAAATATGTGAAACATATATAAATAAAAAAATATTAAACATTTGTCACTATTTTTCTGTTTGTATTGGATTGTAATAATATGAACTATAATTCTTTAGAAAGCATAATTGTTGATGATGAGTTGGCGATTATGACAATAATCTAACATATTATTTATATATAAGATGAGGTGTTAAGCATATACTATTTTAAAATTCATTCATTCATTCATATTATTTTCTTGGTCATTTCCCACTTTCTGTGACTTAATTATTTCCATTTTCTATAAAAATAACGCAAAAAAAAAACGTATTATATGATGATGTGGACTATTAAAACTTATATATGTATAAAATCACAAGGAAATAAATTAGGCATAGATTAATATATGTTTAACCAAATCAAATCGAAGTTTTCAAATCTTTCCATAAAAATGAATCAAATCTAAATATAATACAACAACAAATGAATGGTTATCTGATTCAGAGACCACTATATGATATGTAAAGGTTACAAAAGGTAGGTTTAATACAACTATGCATTTTGTTATAAGTTCAAGAAACAAAATTTTTTTTATACTCAAACTGTACAAATCCAATAAGTCGAATTTCATAAAAAAAATATATATATATTCAAGATATTACAAGAACTATGATAATTGTAAATATGAACCCAATTTAATTATAGGTTTGATTACATTCCAATTTAATTTTGACTTTATTGTACAAATATTTGTTGATTTTATGAGTCCAGCTAGTTAAAACTTATAAAACTTAAATTTTGGTGAAAAAAACTAAAATTTAAATATTAGTTGCAAAAAATTAATTTCAATAAAAAATGTAATATCGTAAGTTTATAAATATAAGTGAGTGTAGGATACATATTTAATTAAGATATAAGTTAATGAATAATTTTTCAGAGTTTTTTTAAGTATGATGTTTTGATGTTGCTTTGTAACAATATTTTTCTCCGCTTTTGAATTTTTTTTAACAATTCTATTTTGATCTTATTGAAAAAAATTTCTGGATCCACCACTATTTTTTGTAGATAATTAGAGTTTAAACTTATCAATCACAAATATGAATATATTTCCATTTTATTTAATTTTAAATTACTAGATAGATCTGTTGCGATTTTGAAATATTGTAAGAAAACTAAAGAAGCTAGAATTGAACTAAAAAAAGTGAAATTTAAAGAGATTCTTCCATGGTAGTTTTTCTGATGTAGTAATGTTCTTTTGGATCACTAAGTTTCACCTTAATGTTATGAATCAGCATGCCACTATCAATGACTCTATTTTGCTCAAGATTTTTTAGCAAAGAGACTTCTTTCATCTGTTAGTCCTGTTTCTTGGTTTCTTGCATCATCAAGATTTGAGCAAGATTGAGGGGAATAGTGTTCCATTGGATTGAATAGCAAAGAGTTTTGCATTGGTATCATGAGTCCATGATGATGGTTAATAAACTGTGGTGTAACCATTTGCATACTTGTTGCTTGATTCATTTGAGTGTAATATGGCTCCATTGGCAATATCATTGATGGTGTAACAAATCTTTTACACATTTTCATCATCTACAACCAAAGATTTATATATGTTAGGAAAAGGTTCTTAATGTTGAAAATATTATTAGAAACTTTAAAGGACATTTTATAACTATTTTTTAATTAAAAAGTATAGATTAAGAGAAAAATGAATTAATTATGCTACTATATTTTCAATATAAAAAAATAATAAGAATGAGAGATGTTAAGCTTTTCATCATCTTAGCGTCGAGGATCTGGAAAATATCATATTCGTAAAGCAGAAACATAGACGAACTCCTATAAAAATGAAAAAAATATGTAAAACCTCGTAAAGAAACTCGGGTGCAACCATTTTTATAATGTTATTTTGAAACATTGGTTATAGATCGTATTTTATCGAACTAATTATGATATAAAAAGGAAACCTAGGTTTTTTTATAAATAATAATTATCTCATTATTCCTAATTAGCTCTATTTTAACTAATTTCTCTAACAAAAGTTAAAATATGATAAATAAACATTTTTTTTTAAGAAACTTTGTCTTGTAATTCTTGTTTTTTCTTTCTTTTTCTTCTTTATATGGTTTGAGAACATATGATATCACTCAACACTTGATTATTTTATTATACCTCTACTTGATGTTGAAGGGTCGTCATATAATTGATAGCTTCATCCAACAATATAGAATCATTATCATCCTATAAAGAACAAGTTAAGCATTAGCTATATTATAGAATTAATCTCCAAAAATAGCCTTTGATAATTTTTTGAAAACAAAATTTTAAATAATTGGTTAAATTATTATGGACAAACCTTGTGATAATTAGGTAGTAGATCCTTCAAAGTACGCATTTTCTTGTCGATATTGTTTCCTTGATTCTCCTTTACATTTAACATAAACTAATGAATATATGCAAATTAAATTTTTAACTATTTTGCTATATAGGCCTTGTTCGTTTTCAAATATGTATTTGACATCTTGATGTTGCATCTAGATGCAGTTTTGTTCGTTTACGAAATTGTAAAAATATCTGGATACATTTACTCAAAAATGACAACATTAATTTTTACATAAAAAATCCGGAAACGTGTTTTTGCCGCAAAAAAACACGAAAAATGTTTCTCCACAAAAAAATGAGGAAACATTTTTTTCTGTCGAAAATGCGAAAAAAATTATTTTTGCAAAAAATACGAAAACCCACCAAAAACTAGTGAACACATTTTTCTTCCGACAAAAGCGTGGAACAATGTTTTTCCGAGAAAAACGCAGAAACACGTTTTTTGCCAAAAATGAGGAAATGATTTTTGGTAGAAAAACACGAAAACCAATTTCGGTGTTTTGGCAGGAAATCATGTTTTTGTGGAAAACTAGTTTCCACTTTTTGGATATCAAAAAAATTAATATTCAGATTTTGTATTCAAATACTAATTCTAGATGGACCAAGCGAATAACATCTTGAAATTTATACCTAGATACAATATCTGGATGCCCAAACGATAAGGGCTATAGTGTAATGAAATTCACTTACACTTTCATGTGAGTTATTAACTTGTGATGAATCTCGTTTTCTTCTTGTTCTTGCATACTTATCATCTAAACTCTGCGTTAAGATAAAAAGAACAAAAACAAAAGTCTTTAATTTAGACAAGAACCTAAAAAACATAAAACCAAATCTAATGAATCAATCTTCTTACATTGCTTAGATATGTCATGCTTATACTTTCTTGAGTGAAATCTGTTGAGGAATAAGTAAAGTTTGATTCATCAAGTGACCTTTGAGAAACCATAGATTGTTCATCAGGAGGTATAAACTCAAGATTCTTTAGTTTCTCAATCATGTTTGTGTCTTCAAGATTGTTGATACTCTTCTTGAAATCTTCATTATACTCAATCTCGTACAAGTCCATGATTGATATTGTACGTTGATTCTGTAAAGAAACATTAGGTCTTTGGTTCTTTGCAAGAATCTGACCATTCTCAAACACAAGCTCCATATATTCTTGATCATGTAACCTGCAAGAGTATAATTTCATAGTTTGGTAAGAACATCATCTTGATATATATAATATATAATATATGTGGTTTTGAATCAAGAACTTAATTTGGTCTAAAGATTGATGATGAAGAAGACATATTTGTCTTGTGGAATGATCCAAATGGCTTTTTTTTTTTTAATGGTAGTATTTTAAAGCTATCTTTCTTTCTTTTTTTCATCAACTTCAAGCTCTTAGCTTTTATATATTAGCCGAGCTCCCTTAGCCTAATTGGCAAAATAGCTCTGGCACTTCCGCGCCTGTCGCGGATTCGAGCCCCGGGATGGAGGGTGGTGAACCTACTAACATACTAACTTGATAACAAAAAAAAAACTTTTATATATTATAATTTTTGTTTGTTTCTTCTTTTATATATTGTTTTCTTTATCAACTTTTTATTATTGTTATTTTTGAGATTTTTTAATCTATAAACCATAACACGTCGGTTTAATAATTTAAACTCTAATAGATAAAAATTCATATTCATTAAAAACTCGATCTCTAAATAAGTTTTTAAAAACAACAAAATAACAGCCACTAAATAAGATTTTTATTATTATTTTGAGCTCTTTGGTATCTTCTTTTATTTTTACAATGAGAAGAGGTTATATTCTTTTTTAATCTTAATTTAATTATTTATTTATTTTATTTTTTATAACCAGGAAATTTTGAACCAAAATGTGTATATCTCTTTGGCGCGAGATCCAAACTATATTATATAATTTTTTTGGAGAGTAGACTCCTTCCAACATGAATTGAATCTCGTAATCTTTAGAGGTCTACATTTTTAGCATATAAAAAATTAACCACTAGGACAATTCATCGTTGGTTAATCTAAAATCATTTTCGACGTCTTTCCTTATTCTGTGTCATTTGTTTTACTATCAATAACAAAAATTTGTAATAAAAAAAAAAAGAGAAAAAGTACATTTTTCATGAAAAAAATCATGTATATTCATAGATATGGTAAAGATATTTTTAAAGTTTCTATTAATGATTAAGAGAACACATGAAGAAATAAAGCATTTTGCAATAAAACCGACAATAAACCAAATGTTGCGGAAAAGAAAGTATGGGCCAAAAAGCCCACGTGGTAGTAGGGAAATGAATGGGCCCACCATAAAATATTGGTGGGACCCATATCTGTTTTGGAAGCATTCTTCTGATTCTGAAAAAGGAAAAGTAATAGACGAAATAAAAGAGGTAAAAGAATGGGCCAGCAACTTCACGTGAAAGCCACGTGATCTATAGTTCTTTTGTTGTGTATTATTTTTTGTCCATATTTAAGACACTTGTCCTCCACTACAGTGACTCATTCATGCATTTTCTCTCTTTTTCATCATGCTCTTTTTATTTATTATAAATGGTGAAAATTTCGAATTTTTATTTAATAATCTCATCCATTTTCATAGATCCGAATCCGTCTCATCCCTAATTTATAGTATTAATATAACCAGAACGATTTACAACACCAGATAACCAAAACAAACATCTAAAACTATTGTTTTTGATTAACAATGCCTGAAAACGCAAAAAATAAAGCTCGATTAACTCGAGCAAATAACTAGTAACGATATGCGAATGCTAACCGAGAAATGGAAAATTACAAAGTACTAAATACTGTACAGAAAATTTAAGAAACAGAGTCGAGACACTAAGACCGAAACTAGAGGTGGGCTTTCGGATCCTCGTTCGAATTTAGATCGGATTGTTTTTGGTAAAGAGATTTAAAATTTGTTCGGATATTTTATAGTTTTGGATCGCGTTTGAGTATTTTAACTTTGAATTCGGGTCGGATTCAGATATCCTAATTTTGTATATAAAAAACAATTGAACCAAATCGATCTACAAAATTTTATGATTTAAATCGACTTACAATTTTAGTTGGTGTTAATCATGTTTAATAGTTCTTTTAAATATAATTTTTTCTTTTTTTATGTTTGAGTTCATTTATTTTATGAAATTTAAATTATTGTACAAAATTATACAAGATTTATTTCTTATACTAATTTAACTTAATGATAGATTTTAATGTAAATAAATATATATATATATATATATATATATCATTACTCTACTAATAATACAACATAAATTTCTTATGAATATATTAACATAATAACAAACTTATACAAATTATATATTTAATATAATAATTATAAATTTGAGCATTCATTTGAGTTTTAGGTAATATTCATTCGAATTTGGATATCTAAACTTTTAAAAACAAAATTTGTTTGGATATTCTTTTTGAATTTGGGTTTTGGAGCTTTTGCCCAGTTTGAACTGAAACGCCAGAAAAAGCCAAACATTTTGGTCGAAGCTCACACACAAATAAAATGAATGGTTGGGCCTAGAGGCCATATGGCTTTTTAACTTGTCAATTTCTATTGCAACCCATGTTAATTATTTTATCAAATGATCCATGATAATACATGGAGAAAAGTTTTGATATTTTTTTGTTACATTAATTTTTAATTTTTGGACCACAACAATCTATAAATTTAATAGTCCAAATTCTAGAAAAAAAAATATTCATTATGTAAATGGCCAGCAAATATCAGTAACACAACCATTAAATTATTTGATCTTTGTTGTAAAGCTTTAATTAATTAACTAAATTTATTTATCTATAAATTAAATACTTATTTAGTGCGAGAATTTAACATAAAATTTGTTCAAAAAAAAAAACAGATATAGTACGGTGCAACTGTGCAAGTGTAAATTATCATCATCACATCATAAAAGAATAAATAATCTTAGTCATTATTACTTTTGCTTCATTTTTTTATTTTGATCTAGATTTTTTTTCTAATTTTATTTTTATCTAGATTAGAATTTTAATTTAAACAAAGATTAAATAATTTAGTATTTGTGTAATCGTTGTTAGTTAGTTACTAGACTAAAGATCGAATTTGACTATACAAATATATTTTCTCTAGTTTATGGAGTTTGGGTCCTTAGACCGATCCATTATAGCTATCACAAAAAAATATTATAAAAATATACATTATTTTTAGTAAAAGTCGAACTATTTTCAACTTTTTGATAGATTTTATAAATAACAACCGCAATAAATATAAAATAAACACAAAAGTTAAAATATACGTAAAATTCCAAATTAACTTTTAGAGCCAAAAACAAAAAGAATATATAAACTAATAAAAAATCTGGAAACGGGAATATGAGACTAATTAAATCGATAAATGACATTACATACCCTTTATTTTATAAAAATGAAAGTTTTGTGATGGCAAGTTGATAAAAAAAAAAAAAAAAATTATAATAATCACATGTCAATAGTAGGTACTATTATTTAATGTATCATATAAAAAATGAAATTGAGAATTATTAATTCATAAAATTTTGAAAATTTTATGTACTCAAATTGTCGGGAAGCGCAAAAGTGTTACCGCACCACAAAAAAATTTTCCCACTCAAAGACGAAACCCTAGCGGAGCGGAGATGGAGTCGGACGAGCGGCGAAACGGCGATTCAACGAGTCATAATCACCACGTTCCGAAGAAGCCACGCCTGAATCGGTTCTTAACCGAATCCGATATCAGATCCGAATTCGCTCACCACCAGAACGGTGTTGCTAGAATCAACAACGGTAGCTTCGGTTGTTGTCCCAGCTCCATTCTCGATGCGCAACGTGACTGGCAGCTTCGTTATCTCCGTCAACCTGATGATTTTTACTTTAACGGTCTCCGTCGTGGACTTTTAGCTTCACGAACTGTGATTAGTGACCTAATTAACGCCGATGATGTCGATGAGGTTTCGCTCGTTGATAACGCAACAACAGCTGCTGCTATTGTTCTTCAGAAAGTTGGAAGGTGTTTCTCTGAAGGGAAGTATCAGAGAGAAGACACTGTAGTGATATTCCATTGTGCGTTTCAGAGTGTGAAGAAGTCAATTCAAGCTTACATCTCTCGCGTTGGAGGTTCTACTATTGAGGTTAGATTACCTTTCCCTGTGAATTCAAACGATGAGATTATCTCAGTGTTTAGAGAAGGATTAGAGAAAGGTAAAGCAAATGGTAGAACGGTTAGGTTAGCTATCATTGATCATATAACTTCAATGCCATGTGTTTTGATGCCGGTAAAAGAATTGGTTAAAATCTGTAGAGAAGAAGGTGTAGAGCAAGTTTTTGTTGATGCAGCTCATGCCATTGGTAGTGTTAAAGTTGATGTTAAAGAAATTGGAGCTGATTACTATGTTAGCAATCTACATAAATGGTTCTTTTGTCCACCGTCGATTGCGTTTTTCTATTGCAAAAAACGGAGTTCCGAGTTTGATGTTCATCACCCTGTGGTGTCTCATGAGTTTGGTAATGGTTTGCCTATAGAAAGTGCTTGGATTGGGACTAGAGATTATAGCTCCCAGCTTGTAGTTCCATCTGTGATGGAGTTTGTAAACAAATTCGAAGGAGGAATCGAAGGGATAATGAATAAGAACCATGACGAAGCTGTTAGAATGGGGTTAATGCTTGCTAATGCTTGGGGAACAAATCTCGGGTCACCTCCTGAAATGTGTGTCGGGATGGTTATGATCGGTTTACCTTCGAAACTCTGTGTGAGGAGTGATGATGATGCTACTAAATTGCGGTCGTATCTGCGGGTTGATCGTTCCGTGGAGGTTCCAGTTTATTTTCTTGGATTGATAGATGGTGAGGAAGGAGTGAAAGATAAAGACAATGGGCTAATCACTGCATATGTTCGGATTTCTCATCAAGTCTATAACAAAACAGAGGATTATGAGAGATTGAGAAATGCAATAACAGAGTTGGTCCAGGATCAAATAACTTGTCAAAATCTTCCTTCAGTGTAGTAACCAGGTAAGCTTCACATTCACAATCTTGATTATCTTAACATCTAAAGTTTTCTCGCCTTGTCGTAACTAAGCTATAAAAAGTAAATAACTTTAGATCGTGTTTTAGTTTAGGCTTGGGCCTCCGGGTATATGGTTCGTTGTGGGTTGGTTCCGGCTATTTAGGTTATGGGAGTTGAAGATCCATATAGGAACCGATAGAAAATCGATCTAGGAACCAAATAAATAACCACAAATTACAACTAGATCTTCACTCAAATGTATCCGGAAGAACCGAAAGTACCAAAAAACCCGAAAGAAACCAAATCAATAACAATAAAATACAAGTAGTCTTGGTTCTTTCAGTTCTCATATTGGTTCTCGGTTCTGGTATCGGTTCTCAGTTTTGAATCGAACCGAACTGATACATATGGATCCTTGATTGAGGAACCGTTCGGGTAATTCAGGAGAACCAAAACCGATATGAACTTGCTTTTTCGGTTCGCTTCTATTATTCATTTTCGGTTTTGATATTGTGTTGATTTTGTTATGAACAAAACACATGAAAGATATGTTTGTTTTAAGATAGGTGAGAGATAGTTTGTAATTTCCACAAGAGCCACATTTAGAGTCGCTCATCAAAATGATTCCGGTGTAATAATAAGACGATGGACAAACCACCTTTCAAGATTCCGGTGTGATAATAAGGCGAGGGGAAGAGCCACCACCCTCCAAGATTCTTCCGGTGATGAGTTCATGGAGGAGCGACTTTGTGATAGAAAAAAGATAAAAAAAAAAATCTGACCTTGAAGGTGGTTTCTTTATAAGTCTTTGTACCATAGTTTTTGTGCTAATAAAATCATGTCCTTGTTTCAATACCACATTTCACCAACCATATTGTTTAAATTCCTCTAGTTCGGAAACAAAAGCAGACCATTCTATTGAGTCAGAACTGGTCTTGAGGTCAAGCATACCAAACATGAGCTTGCGGTCTGTTTTTGTTTTTAAAATTTTTTGTTTAAGAATCGGTCGATTTAAAAAAATTTAACTTAAGAATTGGTCATTTTTTCATTTTAGATTGTATCTTTTAAAATCTCTGGTCATGTATTGAGTTGTGTGATTGAGTTCTTTTGAATATGTAATACATAGACGCTTCATAATCTATAACAAACTTAATAGTTTTAAATGAAGAGGTTATCTCTTGCGGCAAATGAAATGAGAACTAAAAATATTATTTGTCTCATTTTGTAACAGATGGATATAGGTCGAATTTTATCACTATGAATGTGACAAAAAAAAAAAAATATATATATATATATATATATAATTTGAACATTGGGCAACTCCAAATAAATAATAACCCAGTTAAGTGTGTTTTACAGATAAAGATATAGTCGGTCCTGAAATTTTGAAGGCTAAAAATAAAAATTTAAAAATTTTGAGGCCAATGTTTCATTTTTTTTGTTATAAATTTTTATAAGAACATACCTATATATACATAATTTCAAATTTTTGGAGTTTTAAGCCAATGTTTCATTTGGTTATGCTCAGGGCCGATTTTAATTGGCCGAACACATGAATGTATCAAACACAAAATATTTGAAATAAAAAAACAAATAAAAATGAAACAACATATATTCTTTTTTTTTTCAATTGCACGTGAAACAAAAGTAATCTTATACAAACTTTAATCTCAAAAATGTCTAGAGCTCTATACATTTAACCCAAAAAGAGCTCTGATCCAAAAGAGACCAGTTCATACCACGTTTACCTTTTACATTTATCACATACTGTATTATTCATTATTATATATAATTAAATTTATATATTTTTGGTTGGGGAAGTATCTTATAATCCAAGTTGCACAGGAACATTAGCTTCTTGAATCCAATTAGCTGGACCAACCCAATTAGCAACTGTATAGCCTTCAACTTCAGCTGCAGCTTTAGCCACTTTAGCAAAAGGAACTCTTTGAGTAGTAACAGCTCCTGGTCCTCTGTTATTAAACTCAATGTATTTACAAGTTTTGTGAAATTGTTCTCCTTGCCATTCACCCCATCCTGCTGGTTGAATCACATTATCGATCTCTGTTCCGATAACAACAGTAGTCGCATATGCCTTCCAAGGTCGGCCTAAGTATGATTTAATGGTTAATTTCTCAGCTTCTAGTTCTTTATCTGCTATGATTCTACAGTTGTGAAGTACAATTCCGATTTTCATAGCTGGTCCTTTTTCATTACCATCAGCTGTAACATAGTTTGATTGTCCTGGAGATCCTTTTCGGATTAGGATTAAAGAGTTTTGGATAACAGTCGCGGATTTTCCGAAAATGAAATCAACTGTTCCAGATACAACAATGTTTCTGTAGAATTGACGTCCGTTGTTAACATAAAGTGTGTCTTGATAAGCATCGAATCTACAATTGAAGACAACTGCGCGGTCTCCATTCACACGAAGAGCAACTGCTTGATGTCCTAATGGACCAGCAGTGTTCTTAACTCCAATCCATTTCATCATAAATCCTTCAGATTCAACCTCTGCACAATATAGTAAATTTTGTAAGGGCTACCAAATTTTTAACTAAAAAAATTGATCGGAAATTAGCCGATAATATTTTAAACTAGTAAAAAGTTTAATGACTGCAATCTTTCCGATCAATTTCTGACTATTTTTGTTACAAAATATCAACAAATTACCTACCAATATGTATAAATATGATTTCGACTATTTACCGAGTATATTTTCCGATCAAATACCTACTAATTAGATTATAATTATAAATTTTTCAATCAATTTTCGACTACAAATGGTCAGAAATGTTAGTTGGAAATAGACTTTTTCTAGTAAAATACAAATTGTTTTTTTTTTTTATAAAAAAGGTTAGATTGCATGGTTTAGATCTAGTCTCGAAATAAACTTGTTAGAAAAAAAAAGGTTAGTAATTGAAGAAAGGGTTTAAAAGGTGACTTACGAACGGTGGCACTAAGTGAAGTAGTGGTTCCACTAAGTTTAACACTTAAGTTAAAAGTAATGATGGTTGAAGTAGCACCATCACCAAACATGAAAATGTTATTCTTCTTTTTAGGGATACGGACTTGTTCATTGTAGACACCAGCTTTAATATGGATAATGCAACGTCCAGGGTTTTTATCTGGACAAGCGTTAACGGCTTCTTGAACTGTTTTAAATTGTCCACTTCCATCTTTAGCTACCACATGAGTCGCTTTGATATTAGCTCCATTACCTGCTCCTTCACCAATACCATCACCACCAGCTGGAGCCCCAGGGCGTCCTGCTTCGGCCATAACTCTCCTATCATTACTAGGAAACCATGTGGGAAGTCCCTTTTCGTCGGTGTCTTCTAACAACCGACGACCAGGGGCTTCTCCTCCAGCTCCTCCTCCTAGTCCCAGATTTAAGTTACCGTCGAGTTTAACTCCCATTTGAGTCATAGCGGTAACAACAGAATGGAAAATATCAATGGCATTACTAGTAAGAATCTTAGAGTTTGCAATTCCTTCTCCCATAATCTTTCTTAATTCACCTTCTTCGATATCGTCGATACAATCAGTTTGGTAATTGAAAACTCCGGTTAACCATTGTTTAAGTTGATCAATTTTACTTCCACTTTGTTGAAGATCTTCACCCATTTCTTCAACAATGGTTTCAAGATCCTCAAGAGCGTAAGTTAAAACTCTTTTACAATAATCAAGAACAGCTTTACTAGTCGCATTCATGTTTGCTCCCATACTTCCTTCAGTCGAAGCCGTGAAGTTTGAGGATTTTGTGACTGCATCTTTAGTAGCCATCATGAAAGCTTTAATAAGTTTGCTTGGATCATCACTTTTGACTGGCTCAAGAGTTTTAGCACATGATTCTTTGTCAGTAGTAGGTTGACAAATTGATTGAACAGCTTTTTGATGTGTATTCAAAGATCCATTTTTGTCACCATCTTTATCTTTAGCTGTAAATGTTACAACACCTATGACTATACCAACCACTAAAAGGATTGATGCCACAGCCATTACAGGTTTTCCTAACGCCATTTTTTATTTTTAAAAAAATATAAATATTTCCCCCCTTTTTTGTTTTTTTTTTTCTCTTTGTTTTTTTTTATATATAAGTTTTTTTTTTTCTATCCCTCCAGTTTTATTTAGGAGAGGGAGGGGTTTTTTTGTATTTATTTATCAAACAGAATTGGGTGGTTTTGTTAATGGAGATGGTGAAAGAAATTTATAGGAGTTTTAGTTTCTAAAATTAGAATTTACATCCATGTATAGTAGGAGAGATTTAAGGTTATTGACTGGCTAATTCTTTTTTTTAATTATGAGATAGAAAATTTGTCACCTCATATTCTAATCAAAGAGAGGGCATTACTAAAAATAAAATAAAAATTAGTAAATTTAAAATGAAATCAAAGTTTGTGGTAGATAAAAGTTTTCCTTATTATATCCTCTCATTCTAATTATATGAGAATAAAACTCCTTGTAACATCTCTATAAAGAAAAATCCTTAGTGGAATTGTAAATAATTTTATTTACAAAATAATTTTATTTACAAAATAATTTATATATAGGCCACCACAATAAACATTTTTTGTCAACAACAATAAACATTTTAATTTCAAAATTTCTACATCTGATTCTAAAATTTTCAAAATTTTTATGACTTCAAACCAAAGTATTTTAAATCAGTTTAAGAGTTAAAAAGTGTATACAATGTATAAAATTTTCCTTAATATCCAAACCCGATTTTTTTAAAAATGTTATAAAAATCATTTACAAAAATCAAAAATTAAATTCATAATATTGATATTAAATAAATATATGGTGATTTAAAAAAAAATTAATATATATTTTATTTTATTTTCAGATATTTTTATTTTAGTTAAAACATGTTAATCTACCATATTAAGTATTTTATATAATTAAGGGATATTTTCTTATTTGTGCTAGGCCCATTAAGATGGCCCAAGTTAAAACGTTTTATTTCAAAAATTTAAGTTGGTAGTCTGTATAAATAAGAGGGAAATTGAAATGTGGGCTCGTGAAAATGCCAGTGGTTATGAGAAGTACACGTCTCATCGATGAAATGAGATGTGTATATATACATTCGATCGATTCGAAGAGTCGATTCTTAGAAAAATGGAGTTGGAGGAAGCCAAAATCTTGCTCGGCTTTCCTCCTAATTCTCGTCCCGATCATTCTCAGGTTTTTCACATTCACTTCTTCAATTTCTCTTGGCTTATGAGCTTTTGTTTTTGCGTCTGAATTCGATCATTAGGGTTTTAGCTCCGTCTTTTGAATCTCGGTCTCCTTAGAATTGATCGTACCTGTCAAAAATTCCGATGATAAACTTGAATTACTTATGAGATTTTTAGTTTTTGATTTGATCGGTGATATGAATCGGTAGGTTAAAGCTGCTTATCGGAAGAAAGTATGGGAATCACACCCTGATCGATTTCCAAATGATCAGAAGCTCGTTGCGGAATCTAAGTTTAAATCTGTTAAGTCACCGAATTGATGTAGCTTCTCTGTTTATTTGCGAATTTTGCGAGAGATTCTGAAGTTTAATGTATTTTCAATTTGATGCAGATAGCTGAAGCTTACTCTTGTCTTGAATCTGGTAAACTCTCTGAGATTGAAATTTTCCTTAGTTATAAGAATCAAGTTTTTCAAAAACCCCTATGAGCTACTAGGTTTCCTGATTATTGACCGATTTTAAGGTTTTATCTACGAGGAACTGAATCTTAAACATCATGAATCTATAGTTCCCATAGCTTTGAAGTAGTTGTGCTATTGATATTTCAGATCCAAGTCATTGGAGCTATTGTTGTTGGAAGAAATAAAAAACAAAATTATGACAAACAACTAGTACTACTCTGTTAAAATAGCAATTAACAATTGTAGCTCATTTGGGTTTACAACTCTGCAGATTAGGAGCATCTATAAATGTATAATGTATGGGTTCATTGGTCTTTGTTTGCAGGTGGTGTTAAAGGTCAACGATATTCTAGAGCAGGTAAAAGAAAAAAAACCACTCAATGCTCATATATTTTCTTAGTGGTTTACACATTGATGGAACTTTGTGAGATTGATAAAAAGGTATGTATTCGAGGGTCGTCAAGACTGGAGTTCCGCGGACATATTCATTTGCCAAAAGAGGTAACCCTTGGTTGATCGGGACACCTTTCCTTCTGATCGTCTTAGGAACCATCGGGCTTGGTGGAATCAAAGCTAAAAGGTCAGCTCATTAGTTTCTTGTTAAGACCTTAATTCTGTTTAGTGTAGAATTGAGTTCATTAGATAAATATTAGGAATGGTGTTTATTCGATTCTCTTAATTTTATCGCATTTGCAGGGCATATAATGTGCAGAAAGAGACGTTCCCGTCTCACAATCCTTTTCTTCCTTGATTCAGCACATCTTTAAACATACCATTTTGAATCACTGGATAAAGTATGTAACCTATTTTCTTTTTCTTATGTTACTTTAACACAAGCTCCTCTGTTTAGGAAAAATTTAGATTTGTAGAATTGAAAAATATGTGGTCGAATCATTAGGATCAGTGTTAGAATTCTGTGAACATTGTAATGTTGATGTGAAGATTTGTACCGGAAATTAACTTTCCGGTATGATTAAAGGTCTTTCTTTAACAGTAACAGCTTAAAACTAAGGTGCTCCTTCTCCGGCAGGTCCAGTCCGAGTATTCAACAATGGTTGAAGAGCCTTCACGACAATACTCATATTTGGTCTGAAATCAGCTTCGTATTGTACACACAATGCAGCAACAGCAGCGAACTACATTATCAAGAAAAAAACAACAAATTAAACACAAAATCTGGATCGCGGATAGGTTTTTCTACTTCCTTCTTCTTTTGGTTTTTTTACCTTAGCAACAGCTTTTGGAGGGTAATCTCCTCCAAGTCTTGAATCAATGCACTGCTTAACCTTGTCTTCGCTTAGTCTCGGTGTAGCCTAAATGCAAAAAAGCAAAGTTTTGCTTAACCTTGTCTCTGATGTTTCAATCTTTGAAAAGAGGTTAGTATACATACCCAAGTTACTAAACTTTGTTGGCCTCGAGGTAAAGTATGATCAACAGGTTTTCGACCTGTAAGAAGCTCGAGTAATATAACCCCGAAACTATACACATCACTTTTGGCACTTAATTGTCCGGTCATTGCATATCTGGTCGAGAGAAGAATTAAGACCATATGAGGATGAGAGTATTTGAGTAATGGAGGAGAAGAAGAAATGTAAATGATCTTACTCAGGAGCATGATAACCAAATGTTCCAAGAACTCGAGTTGAATGAAGACGCGCTGCCATATCAGGTGCTTGATTCGAAAGATCAAAGTCTGCGATTTTCGCTACATCATTTTCAAAGATTAGAACATTGCTTGACTTTATGTCGCGATGGATTACATGAGGATTAGCCTTTTCATGTAAGTACTCAAGCCCTCTTGCTGCTCCAACCGCGATTTTAACTCGCTGATGCCATGATAAGAGAGGGCCTGGCTTTGCTCCTTTCACACCTTTTCTCCCTGAGTAAACATAAGATAAGTTATAACATCAAAAAATATCATTATTTAAAGTAGGCCTAGGCATAATAATCGAGCCGAAATACAAATACGAATCAGTTCAAGTTCCTTCTAAATTAACCGAATGATTCCTACATCGAGGATCCATGAATATTAGTTGGGTATTGTTCGGTTTTTCAGTTTTGCAGTATTTTAGTTTCTTCGGATATTTTACCCAAAATACGTGATCTGGACTAGAAACGTTAATATTTGGTTCTTAAACTACTTACATATTTTGAATCTAAACTAAACTGAATTGATGTAGAACAGAACCGATCCAAACCAATTTTCTATCGGTTTCTATATGGATCTTCTAATAACATAATAGAGAGAACCAAAACCGATCGGAACCGAATATCTGAATGTCCAGACCTTTTTGAAAGGGAAGCCAAACAAAAACATGTTTCCAAAAGTTATGTGTATATTATATACCATGAAGCATATCATGAAGAGATCCATTTTGAGCAAACTCAAACACAAGTATCCGCGAAATCCCATCAACAGAGTACCCAATTAGCTCAACAAAGTTATCATGCTTCAATCTCGAAACCATTGAAACCTACATTGCTCAATATCAGACTAATATGACATAATCCATCAACAATTTCATAACAGAGTTTATGTATCAAACCAAACCTGAGCAAGAAATTCATCATTAGGCTGTTTATTAGAATCTAACTTTTTAATAGCTACAACCTTATCATGATCATTCTTTAATATCCCATGATATACTCTTGCATATGAACCTTCACCAATAAGTGAATTTGATCCGAAATTATCAGTTGCTTCTATTAGTTCATCAGCAAGTATAGCAGCTACTTCTATTGGCTGCACCTTCACAATTTGAGCACCTTTCTTTGCAGTTTCTGAAACATTTCTTCTTCCATCATTTCCTTCACTCCCACCAAAGAAAACAAAATTAACCGATATCCGAAGATCCGAATCGAATCAAATTGAAATATGTGCTTCTAACTCCAATCTGAATTATGAATTTACTCAAGTGAGTATTAAAATCTACTATCTACTATCCAAATAATCGAAACCAAATCTAAATCGAACCGAAATTTGAGAATCAAGAAAAATAAATAATACAATTACTCATTAATTATTGTATTTAAATTACATAATATTAGTTCAAAAAAAAATTGATATTCATTTTATATTAAAGTTTTTTTAAAATCAAAATTCAAATAGGATCTAAAATATCCAAACCAAATGAAAGAATTACCAAATGAATAAAGATATCTATTATCCGAATAACCGAAAACGAACTTGAACCCAATTTGAAGAAAATTTTTGGAATGGATCCTAGATTTTCAAAATCCGAACCACCCAATACTCAAAGAATTAAACCGGAACCGATCCGAATACCGAATGTCCACTCCTACTTTTGAGTGTATGAGAGCAAATACTAAAAATTACCTCCAGATTGTTTGGTCATATTATGATTTCCATAATCAGAAGCTCCAAGCAAATCATCTTCATGGCAACAGAAGAAGCAACCCATTGAAACTACACAAACAAAAACACAAAATCATAGCTAAAGCCTAATGTGAGAAATTAGAATCTGAGGAAACTAAACAACGATTGCGAATATCCAAATCGTGCATCAGTATGAATCTACAATTCAAAAACATAAATGAATCCGAATCAGTCGAGAAGCTTACCTTGATCTGAATCAGAGATACACAAAAAGGAGAGAGAATCAGTAGAGAGAGAAGATATAGTGTGAGAGAGAGATTTTGAAGATCTAAAAAGAAATCAAAGTGAAAATCGCAACATTTATTTCTTCTTTTAGTTTTAGGTGGGACCTACTTTAAATCTCACTACGTTAAAGTTGACTTTAATTTTTAACGTTTTGAAAGTTAGTCAACGTTGGTTGGATAGAGAACAAACCAAACCGGATCTCCCGGTTTGTTTTTATCACATTAATAAGAAATTTTAAAGCAATTAATATTTATTATATATTCTCTCAAAATGCATTTTTTTGTATCTTGGATCCTTTTTAGTCTGTTTATGTTTTTTTTTCACTCTAGAATATAAATACTATTATGCGTAAATATAAGGTTAGTTCTAATGAAATTATAAAATGTATGTTATAATAATATAATTATTCTCATGTTACCTTTTTCANATTTTTAAAAAAAAAAAAAAAAAAAAAAAACAATGATTGTAAATGTTACATACACATTTTCATGTTATTGTAAATGTAACATACAATATTCTATGTTATTTATCTCTTTATCAAAAAAAAAAAATCTTTTTATATGAAAATTAAGTAAAAGAATAATATTGGCAAAAGAATATGTGCTTTATAAAAAAGGAAACATATCACTTATTTTTTCTTTTTAGTTAGTTTGTAATTCTTTAATGTACACTACTATTAAATAGTGTAAAGCAAAATGATGATATGCATCCACATAACGGATAAAATAACACATAAGCTTTTGAAATCAACTTCAAAAATTGTGGAAACTAGAAATTTTAGTGGAAAGTTTTATAAAGTAGGAATGTCGCAATATTTGATTAAGTATGGTCTTGTGTTTGAAAGAGTTGAATTTTATTTGTTAAGTGGATTAGAAGATGGTCAAAAGATTTTGGCTCGTATTTCTACTAGCTAGTTTGATTGTGACTAAGTTTGTAAGAGGTTCAAAACTTGTAAAGAATTTTATGCATGGGAATGAAAAATGGTCACTGTTGAATAATATTTAAGTGTAGTTTTTGAACACAATAATGTCTGTTCACTTTGTCTTGTAATTTGTATAAGTTGAACCACTTTTGTTATAACTTCTAAATAAAGAACTTTTTTTCAATTCATTTAGTTCCTCCAAACGATTAAAAAAGACAAAAATAACTAAACGATTATTTATTTTGAAAAATTGTTTATCGTGATCTTAATATTATAATAGTTTGATATGTTTTTGATCAACAACATTTTCCAAAATTGTAGTTGGTTAATTTGAGAAAAAATGAGAAAATAGTCAAGCATTTTAAGGGTCTTATCAATCTTCTTACTATATGTTGAGATTGAAGAACATGAAAATTCTTTTGACAAAAAAAAAAGCATCAAAAGTTAAACAAACAAAATGAAAATTATTTATAAAAGTTAATGCATATATCAAACAATCGGGGATGTAGCTCATATGGTAGAGCGCTCGCTTTGCATGCGAGAGGCACAGGGTTCGATTCCCTGCATCTCCACATTTTCCCATTTTTTAATTTTCAACAAACTACTTAATTAAAGCCCAAAAGGCCTAATTAATATTCCACAAGCCCAAAAGTAGTAACATATTTGACCTATTAAACAGTCCAAAACCCTATCCTCTTCTTCAAATTTACTATCACTTTTCCCCCATTTTTTAATTTTAACAAACTACTCAATGAAAGCCCAAAAGGCCCAATTAATATTCAAAAAGCCCAAGAGTAATCACATATTTGACCTAAAAAGAGTCCAAAACCCTAACCTCTTCTTTAAATTTACAATCCTTTTCGTTTTCGAAGCTGCGCCAAAACAATGCAGATCTTCGTGAAAACCCTAACGGGGAAGACGATAACGCTTGAGGTTGAATCATCTGATACAATCGATAATGTTAAATCGAAGATTCAAGACAAGGAAGGAATTCCACCGGATCAACAACGATTAATTTTCGCCGGAAAACAGCTTGAAGATGGTCGTACACTCGCTGATTACAATATCCAGAAGGAATCAACGCTTCATCTTGTGCTTCGTCTTCGTGGTGGTGCTAAGAAAAGGAAGAAGAAGACTTACACTAAACCTAAGAAGATTAAGCATAAGCATAAGAAAGTTAAGTTAGCTGTTCTTCAATTTTACAAAGTTGATGGATCTGGAAAAGTTCAAAGATTAAGAAAAGAGTGTCCTAATGCAACTTGTGGTGCTGGAACTTTCATGGCTAGTCATTTTGATCGTCATTATTGTGGTAAGTGTGGACTTACTTATGTTTATCAGAAAGAAGAAACTGCTGAATAAATCAGTAATTCAATCTCTCTATCTTTAAGATCTGTTTTGATTTTTGGTAATTTTTATAAGCTTTTTTTTGTTGTTTTTTTGTGTCTTTGATTCGATGTTGAACTTCTTTTGTTGAGAATTATAAGTTTGAGATTTTACATTGCTCAGAATATTCAACACATACATATAGGGATGGGATTTTGAACCGACCCGAAAATTCCGAACCGGACCGAACCGAATTTTTTTGAACCGAACCGAATTACATTTTAATTATCGAACGGCACCAAAAAAAATTCTTTTTTGATAACCTAAACGATCCGAACCGATAAACTGAAATAACCGAATAAACAAAAAAAAGCAAACCGAATAAACAAAAAAAAAACCGAAAAAACTCGAGAAAACCGAAAAATAATCGAATAAACTGAACTTCAAAACCTAAAACTGAACTAAATAAACCGATTTCCAAACCGATCTGAACCGAAATTTTATTCGGTTAGATTCGGCACAAAATCCAAAAACTGAAAAAACTGATCCAAATTGAACCGATTAAACCGAATTCTCAGTCCTACATACATAGATTCAAATTTGTTCTTAAGAACTACCAAAACTGGTTTAAGGGAATTTTTGGGTAAGAAAACCGGTTTGATAAAATTGAATTGGCAACAAATCGGTTAGCAGCTTCGGTATAGTGAACACCATCCCATACAATTGATTTGGTTAGATGTTGACAAATAGTTGAACCGGGTTGACCACAAGTCGCTTTTCGATCGTAGTTGTTAGGTCTTCCTCCATAACCACAGCAAGCCATTAATGGGTCTACAAATCCTGAAAAAAAAAAAATGAAATTAACCGATCAACACCGGTTTGTCTTTTGTTTTTTTTTCTGTTAATTTCTTTTCTCTCATGCCTCTTTATCAATAACATTTGATGCCTCTTCATGAATAGCATTTGATGGGTTAGAACTTATAATTTTTCTAGAGTGGGGTGTTTGGTATTTGGTTCATATCAGTTATGTTCGGTTCTTTCAATATAGGATCCATATAGAAACTATTCAAATATTAGTTTGCTTTGGATCTAAAATATCATAATCATTTGAGTACCGAAATAGGAGTGATTTCGGTTCGGTTCATATATTTTACTTAAGTAACCAAAAATATTTAAAATATCTAGAATCGAAAATAATCAAAGGAACCAAAAATACTCTAAAAACCAAAAATATCATAAAAAATCGAAAATACTCAATATATTTGATACGAAAATACAA
>OVBE01004475.1:13634-23856 GCA_900406425.1 Iberis pinnata | reverse complement strand
ATACTACGCTGGTATGATGGGATAATACGTTTTCGAGGTCAAACCATATGCCTCTTATGTCAGCTATTATGACAAAGTATTAGGCATTTACGAGGCGTCTAATGATGCTTATTACGTTACCGAGGACAAATATTTGAAACTAATTACTTTACTCAGCCATACAGAAAAGAAATCCCAGCATTTAGTAATATAACTCAGCCGTAACGATAATTTTAAATTTCATAACTCAGACATACAGTAAAAGTAACCCAGAAATACATTAACAATAACTCAGCCGTACTATAATAATTATGATCCGTCCGTCAATGGTAAACTGTAACTCAGCCATTTATAAACCATAACTTAGTTTTTTTTTAACTAGAACTCAGTCGTATCACAAAAACATTCAAATCCATAAATCAGTTTCACATTAAGCCCACTCCTTTTTTCCACACGTTATGCCCACTCTTATTACTTTACCGAGGTGACAAAAAGTTGAAGAGGCAGGAATACGCAAAATTTACGAGGCGTGTGATGATGCGGGAATACAAAAAATCATGACTCTAATCTATTTATTTCTCTGTTTCTCTCTTTATTTGCTTTTCTCTATCTAAAATTACGCAATCACACATTTTGCCCAGAAACACATCTTTTTATAATTAATAATGGAGTAGTATAATAAATTGAAAAGTTAAGTTTTAAGTATTGAAATATGGAAAATATAGATAAAATGGGTTGAAGAGAGAGAAATTAACAGCACAATCATTAAATTTTTTAATACAAATGATATCTAAAACATAACACAAACATAAACATAAAAACCCAGTTGTTTATTTAGATAACTCAGATATCAAGAAAACACATTAACTATTTGTTTTTAAAACACATTAACTCAGATATTAGTAATGTATAATATGGATTAGTATTACCGCTTCTAATATCGTGAAATTTTCATAACCGAGGTCAAACTGATAGAATTTTCTTGTAAAATTCACTAAACTGTACACAAATAAAGGTCTGATTGACGTTTGGCCAGTCAGAATTTTTTAAGTTTATTAAATAATAAAGGGTTTTTAAAAAATTCATTACGATTTCAGTTACCGAGGTAAGAATAACTCAGCCCTCAGCCCTTATCAAGTTACAGACTTAAGGATAACTCAGTCCTTATTACATTCCAGACGTACGAATAACTCAGCCCTTATCAAGTTATCGAGTTAAGAATAACTCAATCCTTATTACGTTTACCGATTTAGGAATAACTAAGCCCTATAGAATAAAAAATATATTAGTCGTGTATTAATCGAAGAGGCACGAATACTATGGTATTCCCGCCTCTTCAATTTTTTGTTGTCCTCGGTAACGTAATAAGACATCATTACACGCCTCGTAAATCACATTATAGCTGTGTATTATGACATCTTTAGCCGCGGCAGAGAGAGAGAGAGAGAGACTGACTTTATCGTCCCGTCATAGCTAGGACGTAATAAGCATAGGCTTTGACCTCAAATATGTATTGTCCCATCATATCTACATAGTACTATTAAGAAATCATTTCCTCGGTTATAACAGTTACTCGATATTATAAGCCTAAGTTATTGTTTATCATTCTGCTAGGCTATTATTAGTGTTTGATAATAAACGATACGGCTAAGTTATTTTATATTGACTGCATGAGTTATAAAATTTAAAATACACGATATCAAAAGTATTATTTATGAATGATTAAATAATAAATGATACACTAAAAGGATTAATAAAAAACTTAAAAGTATTATTTATGAATCAAAAGTAAAACAAGGGATTAAAATGAAAAAAAAAGTTGAATCTCTATATTTGGAGATTTAGAGTTTCCTTTGGAGCACCCCTATTAGGGCATCTCCAAAGCGGCTCTCTAAATTTAGTGAATGATGATCTCTAAATTTGGAAAATCATGGTTTTCTCTCCAAAGGCATCCTCCATATTTGAAGTATCAAAAATTTGTATATTGCAATATTGCCGATAATTTTATCCATAATTATATAACATCATAAAACTTAGACTATCTTATCTACAATGGTTGAAACACTTCAACACCCTCTTTCTTATAAACACAAGTTATGGATGACTTAAAAACACAAGTAACGACTGACTTATAAACACAAGTAACGGCTAACTTACACACACAAGTTATAGCTGACCTACAAACACAAGTAACGACTGGCTTATAAACACAAGTAACGGTTGACTTATAAACACAAGTAACGGGTAACTTATAAACACAAGTTACAACTGACTTAGAAACACATGTACCGACTGACTTATAGGGCTGAACATACAAAAAAATACAACGAAAGTAAATAATTAAAAAACTAGTACTAAAATGATTAATACAAAACTTTAAGGTATTATTTATGTATCATAAGTAAAAAAAGGGATTAAAATGCAAAAAAAGTTGAATCTCTATATTTGGAGATTCACTATTCAAATCACCAAAAAGAGGAGTGGGCTTAATGTGAAACTTATTTATGGATTTGAATGTTTTGTGATATAACTGATTTCTATTTTAAAAATAGCTGAATTGTGGTTTATAAATGGTTGAGTTACAGTTTACCATTGACGGACGGATTAGAATTATTTTAGTACGGCTAAGTTATTGTTAATGTATTTTTGGGTTACTTTTACAGTATATCTGAGTTACAAAATTTAAAATTATCGTTACGCCTGATTTATATTACTAAATGATGGGTTTTCTTTTCTGTATGTCTGAGTAAAGTAATCAGTTTCAAATTTTTGTCCTCGGTAACTTAATAAGCATCATTACACGCCGCCTCGTAACTGCCTAATACTCTGATATAATAGCTGACATATAATAAGCATAGGGTTTGACCTCGGAAATGTATTCTCCCATCATAGCTGACATAAAAATTACTCGATATTATACGCCTAAGTTATTGTTTATCATTTGGATGTGTTATTATTATTGTTTTATAAGCAACGATACGGCTAGGTTATTTTTATTGAATGCCTGAGTTATAATTTAAAATTCATAACTCATGCATAAATGAAAAATAACTCAGACATACATTAACAATAACTCATATGTTTTAAAATAATTATAATCCGTAAATCATTGATAAACTATAACTCATCCATATATAAAACCTGAACTGGACCGTAATCAAATGTATTACTCAATCGTTTCACAAAAACATTCAAATCCATAATCAGTTTCACATTATGCCCACTCTTATTACTTTATCGAGGTAAATAAAAAAAGTAGAAGAGGCGGGAATACGCAAAATCGTGACTCTTCGATTTTTATATTAAAAAGGGATATAGGGAACTCCGCCATTTGATTTTGAAGCGATGGTTCTCACTCTATCTCTCTATTTATTTCTTTGTTTGCTCTATTAATTTCTTAACAAATTCACAATCTCTCTCTTTCGATTTTCCTCTCAAAGAGTACACATGAAATCTCTCTCTTTTGATTTCGATATTGCTCACAAACAGTATGCATTCAATCCACTTCCCTCATGCTTATCCTATTTAACCACCAAAGGGGCACCAAATCTTCAAATGTTTATTATAATATTGGCTGCTTATTTTATGCAACCACCAAAGGTGGTTCTTGTAGTACTATGAGGGCATGAAAATGTGTCTTCCATTGAGGAGGTGATAAAATAATTTTGATGTAGGCATGAGATTCAAATAAGTTATTTGGATTCACCTTTTCTAAATGGTAGACACATTTTTCACACTAAACAATTATCTTCAGTTATGTGAATTTGAAGCGACGATTATCTCTCAATTTATTTCTTTGTTTCTCGATTTACCGGCAAACACCAAAGTGGTAATTTCACTTCTATGTTTTGTTAGATATTTTCTTAAGTTTGTTCTAATTATTTCGTCATGTTATTTTTCGCAACCGCTTCAATGAGATAGAGGAGAGAATCGATACGTTTCACTGATTCTTCTGGATCACAGTGTTCCATCATTGTGAAGATGGATTCTGCTGTGTACCACTTGAAGGATCCTGATGAAGTCATGCGTATTTTTGTATCAACAATAAAGCAAAAAACATTCATCCTTGAAGTGAAGGGATTTGATACAGTTCTGTTCATCTAGCTTGTTTTTATTTGTTATGATGTAAATTAAAGTTAACTTGTAAGTGTTCTAAACAACTTTTGTTCTAAACCATCAGACATCTCACATTCCATGTAGTAACGAGCTCTAAATATTGTCAAATGTGCATAGTATGCTAGTGATACTATTGATAGAGTTGTGTTAATAGTGCCAATAGCATAATATATGCACATCTTGGCAGCATGTAGAGCACGTTACTACGTGGGAAGTGAGATTTCTGGTTTAGAACAAAAGTTGTTTAAAACACTTACAAGTAATCATGCAATTAAAGTACTTGATGTAATTTAGTTATTTACATATGGAACAAATTTTATCTTCATATTTACTTGTTATTGTAGTTCTGACCAGAAAAGAAATGTGATCCTCGAAGCAATGAAAGAGCATCAGTCCCATCGCCGACGTATCATGTATTGTAAAATTAACTCAGCCCTTATCAAACAGAACCCGGTCATATATAAACAGAACTCATCCGTCATCAAACACAGTTCAGCCATAAACTAATAGAACTCATCTGTAATCAAACAGAGCTTAGCCGCCTAACAATAGGACTTAGTCATAGACATAATTCAGCCACTAAATAATAAATGTAAGTCGTGAAAGTAAAGACGAAAAAAACCCAGCTTTCAGTAAGCAATAATCATCTTGATGTAACTCAGCCGTTTCGTATATTTTGAATTTTATCACTCAGGAACTCAATAAAAATAACTTAGCCATTTCGTTTATTATAAAACAATAATAATAATAACCCAGCGGAATGATAAACAATAACTCATACACTAAGAATTAAATTAGTCAAGGTTTCGAGCACTCCAATTGTCGTCCCTCTATGTAGTAGTATTAAAAATATACAAACGGAATTACTCTGAGTTGTTATATTTGAGATGTACACATAGGAAAAAAAGCCTTCGGTAAGATAAATAAGCTGTAGCGTTCATCTTAAAATTTTATAAATCAGTCATCCAATGAAAAATAACTTAGCTGTATTGTATAGTGTTACCTAAGACACTAAGAATAACTTAGCCGAATGATAAACAATAACTAAGTCGCTTCATATATTAGACGTATTTTACGACTGAGCACTAAAATCAATTAATTATTAGGCTCGAGGAAAATGATGCTTATTACGCAGTATGAGGCTATGATGTGATATTACTTTACCGAAGTAAAACCCTATCCGAGAATTCTCATGCATCCCAAAAAATTATATGACTTTGACGCGACGTGAGTCTCCCACTCTTTCTTGAAAACGTAAAAAATCTTTCTTTAAAAATTGCAAAATCTTTATTTTAAAATATATATATATATATAAAACATCCACTAAAAAGAAACAGAGTGACTACGTTTTATATATTGCCTCTCACTTTGAATACACAAAAACTAGTACGTTTTATATTCATCAAAATTCTTTGCACAAATCTCTTTACAATGCCTAGGTCCTCGACAGGGTCTTATTGGGTGTCAACAAGATCTCCATCTCCTGAACCAATTCATGCGAACAAAATTACTCTCATAGTCGGGGATGAGTATGAATTCGTGATGAGTTTTCGTACACGTGGGAAGAAAATAATGTCTGAGTATTGTTTATTTAAAAATGTTGAACATGGCATGGTTCGCTTCATGTATGACAACAAGCGACTCAGACCTACGGATAATCCTCTTTCGGTTATCTAACTCGCTTTTGTATTTAATAACTTTGTTTAAATCCATTATATCTGAAGTTAATATTGTCATATTTTAAATTTCTTTTTCAGTTAATGATGGACGACGGTGCCGAGATTTATGTGGCCTTGGAGTAGTTTGACGGTGGTTTGTTAGTTGTTTATATTTTATTTTCTTTCTGAATTTTAAAAAATCGTAATTCCAGTATTTTATGCAACCTCTTAAAGTTATAAATTATAACAATGATTATAACTCCGTCGTAAATTAATCATAACTCAATCGGTAAGTAAAGAACATAACTAATAAATACACAAAGATAAACAAGGCATTTAGTAGGATAACTCAGTCGTAACGTTCGTTTACTATTGTTATCTTTTTTAATTTGTTCACATATTCTCATGTGTGCCAAAAAAATATCTGACTTTGACGCGACGTGATTCTCCCTCATTTTTTTGAAAATGTAAAAAATCTTTCTTTAAAAATTACAAAATCTTTATTTTAAGAAAAAATTAAAAATAAAACATCCATTAAAAAGAAACAGAGTGACTAAGTTTTATATTGCTTCTCACTTTGAATCCTTAATATCCGGAATTAATATTGTGATGTTTTAAATTTCTTTTTTAGTTGATGATGGAAGATGTTATCGAGATTTATGTGGTCTTCGAATAGTTTGACGGTGGTCTATATATTTGATTGTTCATTTGTTATTTGTATATTTTATTCGGGTTTTTTTATCATTTGCTTTTGTATTTTAGTTTCGTACTGGCTATTTAAAATTCATAGTTCCAGTATTTTATGCAAACTCGTAAAAGTAATAATCAGCTTGATGTAACTCAGTTGTATCGTGTATTTTAAATTTTATAACTCAGGCATTCAATATAAAATAACTTAGTCGTATCGTTTATTATAAAACAATAATACTTATCCGTATTATACAGGACTAAAGAGCATGTCCAACCCAACTCTATTATATAGTAAAACTATATTCTATAGTGGAATCTTCTCCAACTCGTATCTATTCATCACAGAAAGATGGGTTTTTTGTCTCTACTTTACCGACTTAGATATTATTTGGTGGCTGAGTTATGTCTACAACTTGTTCCTATCTTCATACGGCTGAGTTCTGTTTGATTACGGATGAGTTCTGTTACTTTATGGCAGAGCTCTGTTTGATTACAGATGAGTTATGTTTGCTTATGTCCGAGTTCTGTTTGATAAAGGCTGAGTTGTTTTTTCAATACATGACTAGTAGACTACAGCAACAAGTAAATATGAAGATAAAAGTTGTTCCATATGTAAATAACTAAATTACATCAAGTACTTTAGTTTCATAATTACTTGTAAGTGTTCTAAAAGTAATGTTGAGAGCTTAGTTCAAAAGTTACTGCATTGCATTTCATGTAAATGTCTACAAAATAAAGGTTTTTCTCAAATAATCATTCCCAATTAATAGTAGAGATGAGTTAAAACTTAAAATTAGTTAACTGACATTTTTTAAATAATTCTTTTATATTTTGATAATAACATCAAAATTTACCAATTTTTAAACTTTGAACTACTTTTATAATTTCTGCAATTTAAAAATATGAAAGAGGCAATAACATAAATTTTGAAATTTTAATCGAAAAAATGGTGTAAGCTCATATAATTCCAAAATTTTTGTATTGTTTGATTTTAATCGCAAACTATAATTAACATATTTCAACCAACTCATCGAAATAGATGTTTGCTACAAATTTCTATGCAAGTCATGGCATATCCAGAAAATGAAGTGCAAAAAAGAAAAAACTACTGAAGTGAAGGGAGTTAAAATTAAATTATCTCTAGAATTGGTTAAAAGTGTTTGCTAAACTNTTGAATTATTAAGATCACTAAAGAAACATACTAACATAAATTTTAAACTCATCGAAATAGATGTTTGCTACAAATTTCTATGCAAGTCATGGCATATCCAGAAAATGAAGTGCAAAAAAGAAAAAACTACTAGAGTGAAGGGAGTTAAAATTAAATTATCTCTAGAATTGGTTAAAAGTGTTTGCTAAACTCAAAAACATCTCACTTATTCATACGAAACAAAACACAAAACCATTAAGAAATGATTATCTATTACTACTACTAAGCAAATATCTCTCTCGAGTCTTAACCCATAAATTATGATTTTTTTATAAACTTCAACACATCAAAAGCATCACAAGTAAAGAAAATAACGATAAGTCAGATTAATGATTCAAAGTCAAAATTCAACGATAATTAAGAATAACAATTTGGCATAAAGGAGAGAGTCTTGCAATGGTAAAGAGTTTTTTAAGAAAGGCAGGATCTTCTTTCTTGTTGTAACGAACACGCACGAGGTGTAAAGTTAATTTCTTGAGGATTGCTAAATTCTCTAAAAAGTAGCTAACTTTTTCATCCCTTTTGTGCCAATGATTGGACTTTCAATCTCAACATACTCGATAGATGTTAAGAGAAACTTAGGCATGGATACAATTTCAACTTCATCATGACCATCATTAAGAAAATCATAAAATTTCTAAAAACAAAACCAAATGGATAAGTTAAGTGCAACATAGTTTTCAGACTCCTAAGGAGATAAAGTCGATAGTTTTAACTAAAAAAAATCTAACCACAACAAGAGATTTCATATTCGAATAACTCTCAAGAAAAGTTGACAATTTCTTCAAGCCGTGATAGCGAAAGCTAGCGTCCAAGTAAGAAAGGTTATGAAATAAAGGTATATAATGACCACATTTTAAATAATCAAAGAAAGTTTCATAAGTTTCTCAAATGAATCCAAAAAATAAAAACTTAGATAGTCAATTCAAAAAATATTACTTCAGTTGTACCCATATGGATGAACAATTTTTTGACACATGAGATCTCAAGGAGAAGATCACGAATCATATTTATCAATAGGTGATCACTTGAATCATTATCAAAAAAAAAATGTTAAGATCTGCCACAACAAGAGATTCTAATTTTTTTAATCTGAAACTTCCATTTCTATTAGGGGAGAGGCGAAGGTATTCAAGCTTAGGAGCATCAATTTCAACCTTTAACACTCTTGAATCTCCGATACTATAATCAAAAATTTTAAAACTCAGTAGAGACTGAGAGCAGACACGTAAAAATTGTATATCACACAAGATACAATCAGTTATGCATACGCTTTCAAGAACTGGACAGCTTGAGATCAGCTTCTCCACATCCATATCATCAGCAAACTTTACCACATAAAGTTTGATAACTTTGAGAAAAGGCAAAGATATTGACATTGGATTAGTCAAGATTATGTAACGGAGATCTAAGTATACCAAGCTCTCGCAAGTGTAAATGAACAGAGATAACTCAAAACCATCATAAGGCGCAACCAGGTAACCTTCCGGTTAATCAAAATTTTGATCCAATTCTGGAGATGAACCATACGTGTCTTATCATCATTAAAACAGCAACCAAACCTACAAATTTGAAAGCAAGATTCTTTGTTTAAAGCTAGAAACTTGTAAACAAAACTCACTAGGGCGTCGTATTCTTGAAAATAAAAGTAATCCACGTTCAACACAGGTACATATCTCCAGATATTTCTCCATCTTTTAGATAATCCACAATTTCTAACGACATCTTTAGTACAAAGATTCGACATTATCTGACATAGTAAAGATTCTGGTAGGTTGCTCAATCTATCTTCGTTTTGTCTACTTACACTTATATGTTGGATAACAAGTCCACTTTTATCCACTTATTTAATAATCTACAAAATCAAAGAGTAATTAATACTCAAATCAGTTTGATGATTCAACCGATACCAACGAGAACCTTTTTAGAGCATCTATTAAATTTCAGAAGGAAACTAATCTATAACATATAAACACAAAATATTATTTCTACAAAACCCTAGATTTTAATATAATCAGATTATTGAAATAGCTAGTGATCACAGAAACAAATCAAAAACATATGAATCTAAGAAAAATTAAGAGAACCTGATGTTTGTGAGAAATATCGAAAGTGTTAGATTAAGATGATAGAGGAAGGGAAGAGAGGAAAACTAGAGATAGATTAAAAGAGAGAGAATGAGAAGTTGTTAGCAAAATAAAGAGAGAAACATATAAATAAATAGAGAGATAATCGTCGCGTCAAAGTCAAATATTTTTAATAAAAATCGTATAGTGACGACTTTTTGTATTAAAGGCTAATTAAAGGAATTTTTTGTCAACAGTACAAAGAAATAAAAACATTAAGATATGCTACTTAGGGGACTCGAACTCACGAGATGGCTGAGTCATAGTCCGGACCTTAACCACCAGACTACATGTGCTCGGCATAGGCTAATTAAAGGATAGTTTAAAGACTACTACATAGATAAATACACTTGTCTAATGGCTATAAAGCAAGCTGGTCTATACTAGGCATCTCCAATGGTTAGCTTCATTTTTTGCTTCAAAAATACACTTTCTTCAAAATG
>OVBE01004475.1:0-11741 GCA_900406425.1 Iberis pinnata | reverse complement strand
CTTATAAATAGTTTGGCTTTTTAGTTTTCAATCTTCAAAGTTGGTACTCTATGGGATATAAAATAATTACTTTCTTTTTTCTTTTATGTCTCAAGTAGTGGCTCTAACCAATTGAATTGTTTAGTTGGTAATGATGATTCAGGTACCTGAGAATATGAATCTGATTAAGTGGCTGGGATATAATGGGAGTGGAAGTGGCTCTGATTGCAAAAGAAGAAGAAGAAGAAGATATCCATTTCTTCTTAGCTTAGAAGATATTCATTTCTTCTTAGCTTAGTTTTTGTTTTGTTTCCTCTGCTTAGTTATAAGAATGCTTCAGTCTTTCTTTAAGTTATACCTAGGGATTTCTGATTTTATGATGGTTTAAGAAAGCACTGTTACAATCAGCACTTCTGGTTTGCTTACCTGACCACCTCCGTTGGTGTTTCTTAATGAAAGTTCATAGCAAAAAAGTGTTAAAAAATAATAATCAGCTTAAAGTAATAATCATCTTGATGTAACTCAGCCGTATCGTGTATTTTAAATTATATAACACAGGCATTCAATAAAAATAATTTAGTCGTTTCGTTTATAACTGTATAAGACAATAATAATAACCCAGCCAAATTATAAACAATAACTTAGTCGTGTAAACGTAACTTAGTTGTATAATATCGATAAATATTTTTAACCGAAGAAAATGATGTCTTACTACGCAACTATTAGGCTATGATGTGATATTACTTTGTTGAGGTAAAACCCTATCTAGGAATTCTCATGCGTGCCAAAAAATTATCTGACTTTCACACGACGTGAGTTTCCCTCTCTTTATTGAAAACGTAAAAAATGATTCTTTAAAAATTACAAAATCTTTATTTTTAAGAAAAATTATAATATAAAATATCCATTAAAAAGAAACAGAGTGACTACGTTTTATATTGCCTCTCACTTTCAAAACACCAAAACTAATGATGATGTGGAAGGTTAAAAGTGAAAAATAGGGGGTTGAATTCTTATTACCATAGAAAATTGAAAAAATCAATCATTTTAAAACTAAAAAAAAACGGAGGGGGTATTATGCAGCTATTATGTTACCGAGGTAAAAAAAATTGTCACTCTTCGATTAATAACTAAGCTTTATTGAAATTAGAACTCAACCGCATAAAATTTCAAAAAATGATAAGAATACCATACATCTTACAAAAATTACGATATGGTTAATTTATAATGAATAAAGCCACGTCACTAAACTGTATTCTACATCATTAAACTGTGTTTCACGTCAATAAAACATTATATATATCAAATTTCTCAGTCGCTCAACCTTTTCACTCAAACTAAAGAAAAAAAATCGATTTAGTGACCTAGTTATCGCGCTCATCGTCTTCTCTGAAATCATCATCATTGAAATCTTATTGTGAACACTCATTGGAATTTCTGGTAAGTTGCGATTGATTCCCCTTGATATATGTTGCGAATGAGTTTGGTTCTGTTTCGGACGAGCATGGACTATTGTAAACCAGTCAGACATGGACTAAAGAAAAGCGCAAATGGTTGGGCCTGTTATTCATGCAAGCCATTGGTATTTATTCTTTGAGTACTAATTCTAGGATACTTTTTGAAACTACAAAAATGGTATTCAACGATGAAGCTATGATGGCATACCCATGGGATCGTGTTGCATTTGAAGCTCTTGTTAAATCTATTAAGTTGTCTAGAACAGAGGGTGCCTCGTACACTGTCAATGGCTTAGCTCACGTGTTATTGGTTTGGGCGTATGAATCTGTCACTTGCTTCGGAGAGAATTATGGGAAGAGGTTAAGAAACGATGAAAGGTTAAGAAACTATGAGACTTCGCCTATTCTGCTTCTTCGATGGCCTGGAAGTCGTCCACGTGCAAATTTAGATTCTGCCATCTCTGATGAGATCAAAAATTATGGCAATGTAATGTTTCAGATCGAGTTTCTAATAATTTGGTGGTTGTGTTATGTTGAGACGTTTTGTATCTCTTGTTCAACGGCCGAGTTTTTATCCAGTTTTTTATTATCTTGGTGACTGAGATACGAGTTATTGATAGCTAGTTTTTATATGTGAGGTGGTTGATGTATATGGTTTTTATTTTTAATCATGGCAGAGTTACGCGTTGGATAGTTTTTATTTACTTGTTGGCTAAGTTTGTTTGAATTTGAAGGCTAAGATATGTTTTAAGTTGTGCAGGTGCGCATGAGGAACNCGCGTTGGATAGTTTTTATTTACTTGTTGGCTAAGTTTGTTTGAATTTGAAGGCTAAGCTATGTTTTAAGTTGTGCAGGTGCGCATGAGGAACATGGTCATGAAGGAGTCTTTACAAGAGTTGTTTCCTCAATGGCCGGATGAAGAAAACGACCCACAACTTGTGAACTTGATAAAAGAAATACATGCAGGCCGCTATGCTAGTGGTTTTTGGGTTGTGCACAATAAAAGAAGGAGGGAGGCTGGAGTTCCGGATGCGGACGAGCAACAAACAAAGAAGCGGAAGAAAGATAGGAACAATAAAAGAAGGAATGTTGAAGTCTCGGGTGAGGCCAAGCTACCAACAAATAAGCAAAAGAAAGTTGTAGGGAAAACCGCTAATATAGGTGTGGAATCTGCGGCTCTTATGGAAAATTCTATGTGGATGTTGGCTGAATCACTTATGGGGGGTTTACAAACATGATTCCTCAAATTGTCAGAGAGACATTCCAGTTCTGTCTGGAAGAACTGGCTTTACGTGAAAGTCCTGAAAATGATCACCTCTCAAAAACCCAACCCCCCCCCCCNNGCCGCTGCAAATTCTACAGCCAAAGCCCATTGATAGTCCACCCGCAGCTAAGACTCCTGCAAAAGTATTAGAGGATAAACAGAGTGGGGTCGAGGAGCTAACATCAGCCAATGTGGTTGTTGATGTCGATGAACCTTCTAAGGGACCCATTAATAGTCCACCCGCAGCTAAGACCCCGGCAAAAGATTTAGAGGAGAAACGGAGTGAGGTCGAGGATTTTGTTGTGGCAAGGGCCGATGCTTTAAGGGTTGAACTAAATTTGGAAGATGAAGTGGCCAAGACACATGAGGCGAAGAAGGATTTGGCCAATGTGATTGTTGATGTCGATGAGACCGTTATATCTCCTCCGTTAGGACCCGTCACGAGGCGCAACAAAAAACTGAAAGAATATAAGAAGAAGGCAAAGGCTGAGATAAAAAAGAAAATGGTCGATGATAAGATGAAAGCAGCGGATGAGAAAAAGACGGAAAAGCGTAAACAGGTTGAGTTAAAGAAGGCTATGTTAAATGTAGGGAAGGATGCGAGAAAGCATGAGACCCCTGCACAGGCTCCTCCAAAAATGTCCAAACTTGTGACGGAGGGCAGTTCGTCAACGAAGGTGACCATGAAATGTGTGGATGAAGATGCACAAGAATAATTGAAGTTGGAAAAAATAAAAGTTTTTCGGGAGAAAATGGTTCAATTATCTCTTAACGGGTCAAGTATCTCCTAATGTGCTCCTAAAGCACAAGGTTTTCCTCACATTGGGTCAAATGGGATGACGTGCATGAGGAAGGGTTTTTATCCTTTTGTATCAAGATATGATCTTCTAGAACTTGTTGAGTCGGCGCAATGGAAGGCACTCATGGACCACCTAGAGCAATTCGAGTATTGACCTTAAGACCATTTGTTAATCACTCTATCATCATTTTATGCATAAACTGAGTTGTGTTTAATTGTATAGGGAGGAACATAATTTGGAGAATGAGGGTACGTTCTTCAAAGTGCTTACTGTTGTAAGAAATGAGTGGGGAAAGGATCAGAGCTTTGGATGGTTGTTTTATACTGTAAGTCTACTTTACGGCTCGGTTATTTAGTTAATGGCTGGGTTTTTTTTATATAGGTGACTGAGTTATTTACTCTTCAATGACCGGGTTATGATATTTTACGCTTCTTTCTATAGCATATTTCTTTGTATATTAAAGTCCTCATTCGAAATTCCATGGAAGAGCCCACCCCGTTCTGGAGTGACCGCATTGGGTTTGTCGATAACTGGTTCCAAACTTTATGGGAAAAACTCGATTATAAGGATTTCGAAAAAAACTCGGATGCCTTCCAATTTTCTGAAGAGCTAGACAAAACAAGCAAAGAAGGGGGGATCAGGGGCGGCTAAGAAGATTCTCTTGCGGACGATCTCAACAGTTATAGAAAAGAGAAGCGACGGTTTTGAAGTAAACGAGAGAGAAAGAAATTGTCGTGATTTTGAAATAAACATGAGAGAATTGTGTGCTGGAATCGAATCATATTTAGTTTTTTGATTTTGGGGTGTAAAAATAATTATAAATGACAAACTTGTAATTGTTTCAAAAACTCAATATTTTTAGATCTTTTACACAAAACTAGAGATTATCATGCGCTACGCGCGTGTTTTATATAATAAAGTTTATATCATACTCTCTCCGTCTTAAAATAATTGTAGTTTTAGAGGATAAAAACTTGTTTCAAAATAATTATTGTTTTTACTTTTCAATGTAAAATTTATTATATTTTTGTGTTGATTTATTGTTGGTTGATTAGTATTGGTATTCGGTTTTTATCTTAAAAAATTTTAAATTAAATAGTTTTCTTAATATATGTGTAGAAATTTGAAACTACATATATTTTGGAACAGAGGAACATTAGTTTTCCATTGTTGTGTACTTGTGTTGGAATAAACATCTTCTCATAACTTGCATTTTGGGTTCAACTATTCCAATATTATGTATTGTATTTGAAATGATGCGGTGATAGCATAAACCTTGTATTTTCTACGCACAAATATGTCAAATACACATGTTTTTAATTCAACAATCAAGAAGTCAAAAACTCTAAACTTTGTTTCCAGTGAAAATTACTCACATATCCTAATTGCATCTTCGTTTGTGTACCTATGTAGTACAATTCTACTTGAACACAACATTAAAGAACACGGAAACTAAGATCTCGATCCTAAATAATTATTGATTTCATCGGAAAAGTTTAGAGAGCCTCTAACCTTCCTTGTTGTTCTAGTATGATCATCCAGTGACATTTAGGGCTCGTCATAAAGAATATTTCAAGACAGTTCGATTGATTGAAGGAGAACAATATTGCTCATTCTTTTGAATCTCCAATTATCTTTTCTCCATCTAACTTCACGACACAATTTTCCCCGCTTTCAGTATCTCTTTCGCTTGCTTCTTGTACACTTTTCCCATTTCTCAGTCTGAACACAAGCTTCTTCTCTTCCCAGGAATCACTCCCTCCTCACATCTACCAGACTCTGTATCTAAAGCTGCAAGTTGCTATGTCCTATTTATTTAGTGAATCCCTAGAAGCCAACTCATGTTCCAAAGTTCATCTAATTCCGTGAACATAATGTTTAAGATCTCAAGAAGCTTTTACTTTACTGAGATTTGAACAAGAATGCACTTGGTCATCTATCTTACACCTACCAGACCCATTTGGAAGTGTAGACAGCTTTCTCTAAGTTTTTTCTGGATATTTGACTGGGATCAAAGCATTACTACAATCTCTTATCAACTTTTCCACAACCCAAAACAAACCAGCAAGATGCTCTTCAGTGACCTAAACACAGAAGAAAGAGTCAGAGAACAATCAAAAATGAGGAAATATGTGTAAATTTTCCAACCTATTGATCGAGAGCAGAGACGTAGATGGTTCTCCGGATGACATCTTTTCATTGAGCCATACTTGTGTGAGCGTTCATCCTATATCTGCCTTGACCAAATATTTGGACATGTTGATCTCGGGATCTACACGGGTAACCTTTGGCCCGCCTCTAGTTCTACTCGAGGTTGGAAACTATGATCATCTTCCATCAAATGTCCACCCATCTTAAAAAAAACACATAAACCCAGGGGAAAAGAGAAAATTCTGCAATGTAAGCCATATATTCAATTGTTAAATAAAGAAATAAAAATTTCTTTTTATTCCACATTGCATAATTACAACTCATGAGAATGTAACTTAGGTGACGTTCTTAGCATACATCGCTTATATCTTGAGTTACATTGCATAACACATGTAAAATTACCTCAACAAATCTTGTCTTATAGGAAAGAATAAGTAACTAATTTATGAACAAGGAACTTATATCATTCAACGCATGGTGAAAATCAAAAATGCAATCCATTTGCTCGGTCGATCAAAGAAATCTATATTTGAGAAAATATGAGTATTATGAAATAAGAAGGGAATTTGGTGAGAAGACTGAAAATCAGAATTCAAGTACTTACAGTATATAGAGCCAAAAAGTTGCTTACCTCGACCACAACTTTAGTAGTTATAAGCTCAAGTCTTGACAAGAAACATTTTCCCACAAAACCAACAACGCAAGGCAATCAGATAGAGTTCACCAAATACTCTCAAGGTTTCAAACATCTTCATGAAATTAAAAGTCGTGAAAGAAGGTAAAAGTAAAAAAAATTGTTTTAGATGCTTTCATATATATAAGAAAGAAGAAGAAAATCGAAAACATTGCAATTTTATTGCAATTTGAGTCAATCATTATGGCCACACCCCCCATAATATAGAGAAAATAGGTACTTACCCATTATAGGAGCACTTGTTTTTACAACAAGTGTTAAGCAAAGAAAACACTCATCAAGTTCTATATTAAAATCCCAGAGATTTAGCTCAAGATTAAGCATGTTGCTGCAAATTATCACATAAGTTC
This sequence comes from Iberis pinnata, assembly GCA_900406425.1. Lineage (NCBI taxonomy): Eukaryota > Viridiplantae > Streptophyta > Magnoliopsida > Brassicales > Brassicaceae > Iberis > Iberis pinnata. The sequence continues at coordinate 5,046 of OVBE01004475.1, read as the reverse complement.
AATTACATATAATTTAAAGCTCTTGAAAGAACATATGATGTCAACCAAGAGAAAGAGCTCACCCATGTTATTAAGACTCAACCTAAGGTTGAATGAAGGATATGAAACTTAAGTGACTATATGTTCACAATATATCAATACATTTTTATTGTACATAGAGAGATAAAGTGCGTGTGATATATATATTTAAATGAAGTATGGATGATTTAGTGCATTCTCAAGAGTTGGGCGTTTCAATATATTCCATGAGTGAAGTCGTTGTTGAGCCAAAGAGATACATATTATATAAGAAATCAAGATAAGAAATTTCTTAACCATGGTAAGATATATCCACAGGAAGAGAGAACACATAGACTCAACAATCATATCAATACCTTTGAAAAATTCATTTCTATGGAACTGGATATCAAAATGCAAAGTCAGTATTTAAGTAAAGTTTTCAAAGAACACAACATATACTCTATAACTGAAACTATTTCACTGCTCAAAAAAAGGAAAAAATTATCGATAACAATTCAAAGATACCATTTCTCAATCTAAAGAACAGAAGATTCATGGATATCTAAAATGTAAACTATAATGCAGAACAAAGTCAAACTCGATCTATCAAAATGTAGCAATAAGAACTTGTGTTTCTTCCCCATTAGCTAATTAAACTGAACATTCTTCAATGGAAGCTTCAAGGAGATCTATATCAAAAATTTTAATCAAAACAAAGTTAACTCAATCAATCAAATAAACAAGGAAGGAAAGGAAATTTCATGAGCAAGAAACGTGATTTTACTAAGAATTTATGGTTAGCAACAACTCAAGGCTCCAAAAGAATCATTTCAACCCAGCGGTCACGGTTCCCTTCCTCGTCTCCATAACTCATCTCGCTTAAGATAATTTCGAAAACCCAATTAGAAATCAAATGCAGAAACAACAAAAACAAAACTCATATTGTTTTCCTTACCTTTCCGTACAACGTTGCACTACAAAAAAAACTGAGGATGTTGTGACGTTTGCTTGAGACGAAAAATTTTGGTCACCAATAAAAGATGTTTTACATACGATTTTGTGACTGATTATTTTTTGTCACAGTTTCGTTATTATTTCGTCACTATATTGCAACAGAAGAATTCGTCACTAAAAATAGTCACATATAGCTACATAATTGTGACATAATCTAAGAGTAACAAGTGTGATTATAGTTTGACGAAATGTATAGTATTAAATTAATGACGAAATTATCACGTATATAACTATTATAACATTAATTGAAGGAAAATCACAAATTATTAATATAATTACAAATTTTTTTGAAAGATTTAGGGGTAGCAATATATATCAATATTGCAAAGCACTTACTAGAGAAAAAGGTCATTGNTAACAAGTGTGATTATAGTTTGACGAAATGTATAGTATTAAATTAATGACGAAATTATCACGTATATAACTATTATAACATTAATTGAAGGAAAATCACAAATTATTAATATAATCACAAATTTTTTTGAAAGATTTAGGGGTAGCAATATATATCAATATTGCAAAGCACTTACTAGAGAAAAAGGTCATTGATCCATGTTTTCTGGTGTTACGCTCAACTAAAGTTTATATATATAATACTTACATGTTGTCATTGGAGAAGCTGTAGGAAGTTTAGAAATTTTATTAGGTCTTGAGGGACGCCTTAAGATTAAGGTTTCTTCTCTTTGTGGTTGATATTTTGATATGTTTTAAGACTTTAGAAATTCATAATAGTTAAGTGTGAATATAAGACTTAAGTGGGAATCTAAGACAGTGAATTACTTAGAGATATATCTATAGTTTCAAGTTTGAATGGGAAGTCTAGTAAATCAAATAATGGCATGTGTAGGTGCTAGTATACAATCTATAGTTTGTCTATCTATATGTACAATAAAGTTTATGGTGCTTGACAAGTTGCAACTCAAGTTTCCTACATCTAATTATGTGATTTTGAGACCCCAAATTCTAAATTAATTTTAATGCAACAAGCACGTTTTATCACTAAATTATGTGACTACGAAACTCAAAATCATCCTAATTTTTAAAAATCTAACATTTTTAAGGTTTTCAAATCTTATATATTCTAAATCAATAGTTATCAAACCCTAAATTTTACGTTTAAACACATACCTCAAAATTTATACTTGATCATTTTCTAAATTTTAGAAATTTGTACTTATATCCTAGAATTTTCTTATTGGTTAATCAAGAACAAAAAAAATTACACTACATTAGATTACCACCATTGATAAATTAAATCCAATGGTTTAAATTCTCTCCTTGTTTTTTTCCCTTAACTTAACTGTTTCTTTTTTCTAAAAAATTAAATCTCCTTTATTTATTTTTCTCCTCTTCTCCTCTTTATCTTAAGACGATATCCACCACCGTCCATCACCACAATTTAATTTTTCTCCTCTTCTCCTCTTTATTTTAAGTATGTCTCAGTTTCTCTTTGCGTTTCTTCTTCCTCCATTGATGTTTTCTTCCCAAATTTTAGATCGTGAGAATCTGTAGGGTTTTTTTATACTTAGTTTAGGAGATCTTTATATGATAATCGATCTTAGCTAAATTGTTTTAGGAATGTTTAGATTTAAGAAATATGTTCTATAGTTTCAGCGATTAAGGTGATAGATTGATTGCAAGTGCTCTTGTTAGCTACTGTAGTTTCATTTTATTTTGACCTCTTGCTCTCCGTTTATGGAGATTTAAAGAAGATTTGGATGAATACATTCGGTAGCCATGTGTTTTGATGTCATTCTAAACATATGTTCTTTTAGTCAACTTCCTGTAGAACTTGTATATCATGATTCTAAGCTTTTCTCATTCAATGAAATCTTAATATTTTTAACTTTAATTCTTAAAAATATTTTCAATTTGAGAACTTCTTACATCAACCCACTTGAAAGCATGTGCTTGTAAGTTGTAACATAGATATAAGTTTAGCCTTGAATGTAATCCCGCTCTTCTCTGGCCTATAACTCTGCAAGGTCATTGATGTTTTTGAAGCATCATCACGAAAGCAAAAGTATTCGCAATTAATTTAAATTTGATTTCATTTGTTTTGCCTTTGTTTGTATTCCCAGAACTACTTCTGTCTCAACATTGCATCAATGAAATATAATTCTTAGTTTTTTCATATGTGATGCCAAGATGCACAAGAACACAACAAGATAATTTCACATGTGCAAGTATATAGATTTATGAATTTTATTTTCTTTGAATTTTTGATTGGTTGCAAGAAATTAAGATGATCTAACGACTTTAGATATCATGTATTACCTATCATTTATGTTGGATTGTTGGGTATGTGATATTTTGTTTGATGAATTATAGGTTTTAGCAATAACTGAAGATCTGCATGATGTTGTTAGTTTGGGAAAGGAGGAAGAGACTTTGATCACTATCTCATGGATGATATTGTCAAGGTTTTAACATCTTGCACTTCTATGCTTATGGTTTTAGTCTAAAACTTTTAGACATAATAAATCTTGAAACTTAGAGTCATAAGCCTTTTCGAACTTTTTTCCTTTTAGTTTATTTCTTGTAACTCACAAATCATAATGGTTTATTGTTTAAGTGTCTGAATAGGCTAATACGATCCTTATTCCACTAAACTCAATGTTGTTAAAGGATGTTGCTCTTATCGCTAAAGCTATGACAACCGAAAGCGAGATCGAACATTGAATAAATTTTTTTTCGTTCATGTACAAGCTTTATAACAGTCTTATAGTGCAAATATTATAGAGTCGCCAGAAGCTTAGGCCTTTGACACATCTACTCTTTATTCTATGAAAGTTCTGTTAAGTTTAATTATAATAATGATCGGTATGGTGTCTAACGACAAGTCATTTCCTTGTATAGCATGTGATTATTTGACAGGAATGATTTTATTGTTTGGATCAAACAAGATTTGGAATAGACAAAGATAATTCTTCACAATCCTAAGTTGCAAAGAATGAACCCAAGCTCTGAGTCGTCTAGCAATGATAGTGTGTGTTTTAGCACTGCTCAGAAGCTATGATTTCTAATATGATGTCGTTATTTTCTTAATTGATATTGTTCAAATCTTTAGGTTGATTTCAATTTTTTTTGTTTGGAATATTGCAACGAAATAGTATTATATATATGTGTTGGGAAATATAAACTTGAGGATGACATTTTATGTTTTCAATGGTTTTATTTCAATGTTTTAATTGAATATTTTTGAATATTTGAAGAAATATATTAAAATTACGAAAATTTAAAATATTATTATTTCATTTTAATTATTTTTATGAACATATTAGTAATATTATTTTAGCCGTGATAAATGATGGTTATGAAAAAATGTTTCGTTCGCTATGGAATACAAATTTAAGACGTTGTAGAAGTAATACTACTAAAGTACGACAATTTGAGAGAATTTTGTTCGTTAGTATTTGCGACGGATATCCATTAACATATTAGTCTCTAGTTGTGACTATTTGATATTATACTTTCGTTGCAAAAAGTAATGTACTTGGAACGTTATCTTAGTCACGACAAATAACAGTTGTGAGACGATATTTGTAGTCGCTATGTGTTACAAATTTGTTTCTTTTATACACTGTAACAGTTTAAGACAAAATAGTTACACATAATTGTGTCACAAATCGTGTGACATTTTGGTGACAAATAAAATTTTGTGACGATCATATTGTGACCGTTCACAAATCATCACTAATTCGTAACAATTCTTGCATTGTGACGAAATATCACTTATTATGACGAAGTAATATGTCTCAATAACTTCAATTTTTTGTAGTGTTGGTCTAAGCAGTCGACCTCGAGCATAGATAGAGGCGCTTCATAAACGTTCAGGGCGTGCTACAGGTGTATGGGCTCTATGTTTTCCTGGGATAACCAACCGCCGCAAGAAAATGTAAGAGAAGTCGGAGCTTGGAAGTCGAATGGTTTGTTATTTTTTCACATAGAAACTGATGAGAATCTTTCAAAGAGATGTTTTTCTTACTTATTATAATAATAATTATTAATATTTTTAATATAGACGTAAAG
>OVBE01004474.1:0-23856 GCA_900406425.1 Iberis pinnata | reverse complement strand
CGTAACAACCTCGGATTTGGTCAAAAGAGGTTTGACTGGAAACGGGGTGTTACAGGTTGTGTCACCGTTGTTACCGTTTGAACCGTTCAGTTGTAGCCCATAAATTAATGTGATAAAATAAAAACTTTACATATTTTCAAATTCAGTATTATTTTTATATGAGTTTATCAACATAGTTGGAAGATATTACAATTATTTCACTTAATATCAAGAAATAGCTTTTTCTCATTAAAAGGCTTAAAGGCATATATAGTAACTATAAATAAAGCCCTTTTAAACAAAGCTTTCTTTTATAACTTCATCTCTTCAGATTTCACTGAGACAAACCATTATACATCTCAGGATCTGACACAAATCAATATCATCATCAAACATATAAGAAGAAGAAGAAAGAGAAACAAACACAGACATTTCTTGTTCTACAATGATCATTTAAAAAAAAAAACACAATAATATGTTCAACAGAGTAAAACAAACACATTGATCTCAGAAAGAGAAATCTCTTGTTTTCTTGAGTTTTAAAGTGCTGGCCATTCTTTACGAATGTCAAAGCTGTAATTGATCTCCAAGTAACACTTATTATCATCATCAAGAAACTGAAACAAGATTACCAAAGTAGCTTTAGAATCAACATCAAAGTATGTACTTCCTCTATTTCACAAAGATCGTAGTTTAAGGTTAATGCACACTCAAGCCCGGTCCATGGCATAAGCCACATAAACCATGGTATAGCCCCAAAACTTTTTTATTTTCTTAAGAAAAAGACAGACATATATATATATATATATATATATATATAGTCTAAATAGGCACAAAAAATTAAATTTGGCTTAGAGCCCATCAAACCCCCCTGTGCACACTAATTAAGAAACTACAAAATTTCATATAATTTTTCTTGATTTGATAAAAATATCATTAACTAAAACCAATTCAACCAATAGAAAAACATTCGGCAGAATATGAAAAAATCATAAATAACAAATACAATTATTTTTTTGCATGGATAATTGTGAACATTAGTCTTTTTGAAACAAATTATTTTTTCTAAAACTACAATCTTTATGAAACAGAAGGAGTATATATATATATTAGTGTGAGTTAGTGATTGTGAAGTTTTTTGAAACCAAAACCAAACTAACCTTAGTTCTTGCAGAATATGATCCTCTAGCAAACATACCAGAAGGAGTAGTCTCTTCAGGCATCACATGGTTGTATGGTTCCAATTGAGGACTAAAGGTTCCAAGCATTTCCTTTGCTCTATCCACTGAAAACAACACAAAATCAAAATAAAATATTAAGGAATTAGATCACATTAGCCCTGTTTGTTTCGTTGTTGCTATCAGCGACGTGTAATGTTGTTCGTTTTGCGGATATTGCGACTGATAACTGTTCGTTAAACTAACTAATATGTATATCTTTTTATATAACTTAAAAAAATAAATCTAAGTTACATATCTATACTATATATTAATAGAAATAGTAGTATTTTTTAAAAATAATAATTTAATTTCTTATATATTTATTTTAAATTTATTTTAAGTTAACTAAATTTAATATAATCAAATTTAATTATACTGGTATGTATATTTTATTTTAAAATTATTTTAGTTTATTTTATTTATTATTATTTAATTTTAGTTTTATTTTATTCTTTTGAGTGTGTTTTGTTTTATTTTGAATGGTTTTATAATCGTTGTAACTATTCGTTTGAAAGTTGCAACAACTTGTTAAAAAAAACCAACGACCCGAAATTTGTGTCGACCATTGTGTTGTTGTTGCTAATTCTGATTGCTAGATTCAATCGCTAGTCGTAGCGACAATCAAAATAAACATGACCATGATCTCCAAACTTATGTGTTGTTTTTTTTACCTTTAACACCAGTCTTCCAAACTGTATTGGTGTATCTAAGACCAGAGACAATGTTGTTGTTAACCTGAAATGTGAATTTCAGATTGTACTTGCTTCCTTCTTTCAAAGTGAACCACATGCCTTTTGGATTCCCATTCTCTGGAACCATAAGTACAATATCTGATCTTCCAGGTGATAAGATTGCAAGGCTAATGATCCTCACTTCAGGATCTAGAGTCTCTGCATTAGGAACATATAAAAAGACTTATTCTCTAAAAATGAAAAAGAAACATATTTGTTGAATCTATCTAAATTCATGTATACACAATAATATTGATGATGAAATTCAAGATTGTGATAACAAAAACCAACAAGATCTTATTAGGGAAAATATCCTCCATCCAAAACATGAAAGTGAAAATCACTAAAATATACTCTCTCTCTCTTTCTAAAAGATTTAGAAAAAGATTTTCTAGGTTTTAGATTTGTTTTTTAAAGATAGATTTTTTCAATTTTCTATGTAATATTTATTGACAATTTGTGGATTTCAATAACCATTGATCGAAAATATTGGATTTGTTGAAATACTATTGGTTTAAAGTAATGGAAAGTTGTTATGTACAAAAATCATTGTATTTCTTATCTATAGTTAATGTGTTTTATTAATATGTGAGAAAAATCGAGAAAATATATTATTTAGAAACAGAGGGAGTATGAGATATATGCTAGTTCACTCATTGTCAATTATTTTTGAATTGAAAAATTATCATATTCTAATTCGATTTGCGGTCCAATCCAAAAAATGGTCTGATCAATCTTTCCCAAATCATCGCAAGATTAATGACTAAAATGTTCTTATCTCTAGAGAACGTATTAAAGAAAACATATTGCATCGGAAATCTGATACGTTCTCTAGAGATAAGAACATTTTAGTCATTGCCAATTGATTTTGAGTTGGAAACTATAATTCTAACAGATCTTGTCTTCTCGGATACAAACATTATGATCTAACCAAAAAATTAAAAAAGTCGCAATCAAGATTGTATAAAGTTTTCATTTTTTATGAAAATAATCAACAAACCTCCAATGTTGGTAACATCAACACTTCCCAAAAGTTGTTCCTTCCATTTCCTCAAACTCTCATCATCCTAAAAAAAGTATCCATCAATCATACAAAAAAAAAATCATTCATTGTTTATAAAAAAGAAAAAGATATGAACCTTATCCTTCTCAAGATGTTCTTTGATAGTGTATTGAGGACCTAAATGTAAATTAGAATCATCATCTTCTTCTTCCTCATTAGTACAAATAGAAGATTCAGTAATTGAAGACGTGTGATCTTCATCTTCTTCTTTCTTCTTGTCGTCGAAACCCATGTCTCTGGAACTTGATACAGCTCCAGATACTAAAGACATCAATCAACACGACCCAACAACCTAAAAGCTTTGAGATTTTTTAATAATTTCAAAATGTGGATGTTAATGGAAGAAAAACAATGAAAAGGTTTGGTGAAGAAAAGTTTAGAGATTTGTGGCTATGGTTAAGGGAAGAAGATGGAGTCATGTGGTGATCCGAGTTATAGGAGAGAGAGAGAGAGAGATCGTGAGAGTCACTAACGATTGAGAATTACTAAAAGTATAATTTTTTTTGTAATTCTTCCATGCCAACCACCAGACAACAAATGTTATGTTTTTTTTTTTTGTTTCCTATGAATTTAAAGTTTTCTTTTTGACCAAAAAAGTCTTGGTCAATTTCAATTTTATTACATGTAAAGCTGGACATATAAACCGAAACCAAAACCGAATCATTTTTTCCAATAATCTGAATGGTTCCTATAAATCTCCACCCAAAAAATCGAATCAAACCCGAACCGGAATTAGAAAGTATAACCGAAATGCCCGTATATATATATATATATATATATATATATATATATACGACTATATATGTAATTGTGACCGGATAGTTTGGATTTTAGGTAGAAAAAGTAGGTTTTTTGTAAAGTAACTCGGATATTTATGGGGTTTTCGTCCGATATTTCGGGTTTTGATTCGAGTAACTTGTATTTTAGTTAGGTTGTTCGGATAATTTGGATTTATTACAGACATTTTAGATTTTCGGTTCCATTTCGGTTCGTAATAAAAATGAAAAAATCGACTCGAATCCGAATAGACCTGAACTGATTCCAAACCAAATTTTTAAATAACCCGAACGATTTATTTTTTTGGAGGTTTTATGTTTTATTATCTCCAAATATAAGCCCAGTTACAAGAAATCAGATCCAACCCTAATACATAAATAAATCTAAACCTAGCCCATCCCAATCTAGTTGGGCTTTTACAAGAAAAAAGGTCCGGTTCCAGACCCTTAAACCTGAAGAAATCCTAGAACACATTAAAAAAACCCTAATGTCTCTAGCGCCGTCGACGAGGCTGCGGCTCCGCCACCCACACGGCGCTTCAAGGAATGATGAGAGAAAGGTGCTGGTCGAGTTTTGGTGCCACGACGAGTTGACAAATAGAGACTTAGATTTTCGGAAAGAAAACTAGAGGCGAGGCTCCTGTCGACAGGCTTGGTTTGACGCCGCCTGCATGCGAAGTGGCCTCCGCACCGCTGCGATGAAGACGGCGTTTCACTCCCCTCCGAGAAGAAGTCCCGAGTTCCCGCCTTGAGGTCTCTCCTCTGACGACGTCGCCGACTTCCTTGCGACTCTGCAAAATCAGATATGGCCGGATCTTCTTTCAGAGACATTGCTTCCATCTTCAGATCGGCGCCGGTGAATCGGGAAGGGAGGGCTAGAAATAGATCTGTAAAAAGGCGGTGACTTCTGTAAACCGAACGAGCTCACCGACTCTGGAGATCGCCGGTGAGCCCGGGGGCCGCGGAGTACGAGGACGTGGCTCGCCTTGGAAGGTGGTGGCTCGCCTGAAACGGAAACTCACCACAGGTCTTCGGCGAAAGCAGAAGAGACTCGAGAGAGTTTTCGCTAGAGGAGAGAGAAAGTTTTTAACTGATATGTAACCAAAATAACCCGAACGGTTTCTATATGTCCCTAACCGAATAACCCGAAATCTAAATTACCTAAATCGAAAACCGAACGCCCATCCCTAGTTACATTGATGATTATTGGCCGGTTTGATCCGGGTTGGAAATTAGTGGCGGACTAAGAACATAAAACAAAACGGGAGCATATATATATATGCTTCACACTATACCAAATTACCTATACCAAATTACCAATGTACAATTATGACTCTTTCCTTCTAAATAAAGGAAGAATCTTAAAAGAATCAAATTTTTTTAGTTGTTGAATTTTTCTTTGATTTTATTAACTAATGTGTGATAGTGATATTCTAAACTTTTGTTATTAATGAAATCAAAAGGATATATGAATTAAACAACAACAAAAAATGTTCAATTGGTAAGAATTCGTTATTTGAATTAAGCTAGATATTTTAAAACTAGATGATATCCCGCGCTATGCGCGAAAATATATTATAAAATATAAAGTATGACTTAAATTTTATATATTATTATATAGTTTTTAAATAATTATAGAATTTATGGACTATATTTATATAAATAAGAAGTAAAAATGTGATGATTGTGTAGAAAGTATCTAATTATATAACATAAAACATAATAGATATATTATTTTTTATTTTTTTATATAGTAGTGATAGATATGTTAAAAATATATGTTAGATTGGTTTATTAATTAAGATACACATATTTAATAATATAAACTTTATAGGAATATTTCAAATTTAATATAAAAGTTTTATATTATATAATATTAACAAATTTTAAATTATTTATTTAAAATTTTACTATTTTATATATTATATTTATAATCTTAGAAAATATATTTTCTCATAAATTAAACTAAAAATAAATTTTGAAAAGTAAAATTAAATTATGAGAAAAAAATCTTGGTAAAGATTTTTAATTTAGATAATGTGTTTGTATTTAAATTACTAATGACATATCATGTAATTTATTACAAATTTATAGTTTTTTTTTAAAAAAAAGTCTTCCCTTTTAATATATATAGGAGATTATATTGAATATTTAACTGTACAATTTGCATTTTGCTATAAATTTTTGTTTTTGTTTACCAACCATATATTCCCTAACTAAATTCAACATTCTTAATATTTTCATCAAAAATTTCGATATGTGGATTCTTCACCCAACTAACAAAGGTTCTGGTTGAATCGTGACACAAGAATGATTTCCTGTAGGTCAAAATTATCATTTCAGATTTGTGAGTTTAATTGGGTAAATATCAAAAATAATGTTCTTATATAGTTTTTTTTGTTAAAGAAATGAGCTTGATAAATGGTCTTATATAGTTATATGGCATGTTGAACTAGTTTAGAAGTAAAGAAATATGGGTCTAGATCAAAGAATATATATAGAGTTGTTCTTTAATTCCAAATTCATATCGATTTATACATGTAAAATGGTGGTCAAAAACTATGTATATCTATTTAATGGTCTTGCGATTTATATCATTTTCAAGATTTAAGTCGGATATTTTGTTGGGACAAAAACCGAAATCTATTACTCCTTCTGTTCCAAAATATAAGGCTTTCTAGAGATTTATTTTTGCTTTGAAATATAAGGGCTTCTCAAATCTATGCAACTTTCATAGTTGACAACCAATTAAAAAATAGAACCCTTTTATTGATTGGTTAAACTTTAATTTCTTAATCTTTGTGTTTTTGGCTAGAAAACATTATATCTTGGAACAGAGGGAGTATATAATTAGGGAGTTTATGCTCTCCTCTCATACTTCATGCCATCTCATTAAAGTGGATCTTAAAATCATAAATCATATGGAAATAGTTTGTTTTTTTTAAAGGAAACACACAATATAAAATCCTTTCATTTTCTCTCAACTTTCATAATCTTCCAAAAAGAACTCTTCATATTCCGATCTTAAGATTAAAAACTCCTTCTATTTAGAGGTTGAATAAATCATTGTACAAGTACATGCTTTTGTAAGTGTTGAGTATTTCTCTTGTATCCTTTGTTTAAACTTTTGATTTTGCTTTGTATTCTAAATAGACTCTAAAATATTAAATATTATATATATATATATTAAATAATCTATATTATATATATATATATATTAAATATTTTATATATTTGTGAAAATACTATTAAATATTATATTGTATTTTTAAGTGTTTGTCATAGACTTTGTAATATAATTCAAAGTTTCGATTCGTTGATAGTAAATAAATTTTCTACAAAATATAAATAAATATTATGCATTTTTTTATTAATAATATATGCATTTTTACGGCATAAACTATATATAATCTTTATTAGCTTTAACATATATTAATTCTAAAAAGTTCTTATATTTATGCAATATTAATATTCTTTTGAATGATTTTATATGTTTTATTTACATTTAATTATATATATATATATATATATTACATTATAAGAGTACTTGCAAAATATATTCGATTAACAATAAAGAGCTATGTAAAAATTTATATTTAGACTAAGATACTTCAAATTCTATGCAAATTCTTTTACCTTATATATATATGAATTATATAAATAATAATATATATATATATTATATAAATAAAATATATAAATTTATTAAATTTGTATATAAAAATATATTACATAAACCCACCCATAGTGTGGGTCAAAAATCTAGTAGACCTTAATTCTTTACTTCTTTTAGACATGGTACTCATGATATCATATTGCATTATGTTGCGTAGTTTAGGATGCAAATACTCTGAAGGGCAAAATTAGTTTACAAGAAACCAAACAACAATATAAATATATTTTGGTTTTTCTTTTAAAAGTTAAGCAAAAAATTGATTAACAACCGGAATCCAACTAAACCATCCATAACAAATAAGGTTTTGGTTTCAACGTGTTTACTTATATACCGAATATCTATAAAAAAAAAAAAAAAAACCCGAAATCTATACCCCTAGAATCTCACGTTCTACAATCCCACACATATTAACCTTTAAAAAATAAAATAAAATAGTACACCTCAACTCCAATGGACCATAATTCTTTTAACGACAATAAAAGTATCAGCTCATGATGCACAATCTTCTGAACCAACCGTGTCCGAAATTCAAGAACATTCCGCTTGGGGATCAGGAGACTTGGTTACGAAATATTTTTCGGTTAGAAATATATAGACTACATTTTTTTAATAGTTGAATTTAACAACAAAATTTCAATATATGGTCACTAAAATTAATTTTTTTAATCATATGGCGAAAATTCAACTAGAACCATTCTATTGCCGCTATAGTGTGGAGGGAGTACACAAGAAAAACGAGCATGATTTACAGCAGCCAACTTGTACTCGTGAAAGACTACTTGGTTGACGGAAGGAAATAAGCATCATGGAATGCGGCACCGTAGTCTTCAAGAATTTCGCAGATTATTGGGATAAAGAGAGACTAAAGCTTTATCATTTAAGAATAAGAAGAACCAGTACAACGACCGAGAGGGTAGAGGGATGTCGACTACAAACTCAGGTGCCAAGAATACAGTCACTTGGGAGGCTGAGATGGCATGACTTTGCCTTTAATTAGAAAATTTTAGATTTCAAACAAAATTCATATCTAATTAGACTTTTATCATTTAAACAATTTCGTTGGATTGGGCGGCAACCGACACTTATTGAGCTTATAGTGGATTTGCACACGAACAAGAAGACCATACAATTTCAGGATCATGTTGTTCGTGAGGTGGTAGAGACGTCTAAAAAGCATTTCGAAGAGATCTGGGCTTCTTAGCAGAGATGGTGACCTTCGCCGGAGACCTAATATGAGATAGTTGCTGAGGTAAGTAATATTTAAATTTAATTATGTACTATTGCATATTATTTTTACTAATACTTTGTATTTTTTCAGACTACGAAAACAGTGAAGGGGCCCGTGTTCGAAATCGAGAACATGGCTACTGCTTTCCGAGATACCGATCGTCGAGGGATCCTATTAGAGACGAGGAGATGAGAAGAGTTGGTGGAAATGAAGAAGAAGATCGACAATTTGCAGGTTGCACAAATCGAGCGAGACGCTCAGATTTGAGCTCAACAAAATGAGATGCAAGCCTTCAGGGACTCAGTTAACCAATGTTTCGAACAATATATTTATTCGTTGTAGTTTATAACTATTTTAGAATTTATGAATATTTTGAATTTTATTTAAATATTTTTATTATTAACTAATTAATAAATTTAATAAATATATAATTTTTTATTTATTTTTTCTAAGTCGCCAGTAACTCCGTCAGTGGTTATTGATGGAAATTACTGACGGAATATTTTCGTCGATAACTGTCCGTTAGTAATTCTATACCAATTACCGACGGAAAATTGTTGATAGTGTAATTATTGACGGATTTTGTCCGTCAATATGCCATATGTAAGTTTCCTTCATTAATATTGACAGGAACACAGACAAATTTCAATGCTGACACGCTAGAATTGACAGACCATTTCTGTCAATAATCTGTTAAAAACACTTGTGCGTGACGAATTTCAATGCTGACACGCTAGATTACCCACTAGGTTTATTTTCTCTATATAACTCGTAAAGTGTGGTTTTGGCTCCCATTTCTTGTAGGGTTCTATCTCTTTCTCCTATCACCATGTTCTGTTATGGATTTTTTGGTGCAGCTCTTAGTGAAGAGAACTTATGTGAAATACTCTGAACATTGTAACACCTATCAAAACCTTTGTTTTGAAACTTACATCTCCAGTCTTCATTCTTCAACTATAAGACAAGAATTTGAAGTTGTCAACAATCTCTTATTTTTCCCTTAGAAATCAAATCCAAGTGTATCTCATGAAATCATCAACCAAGGCAGATATGTATCTTTTCCCAACAATACTCTTGACCTTATGATGGTGCAATTTTACTTTCTTACCCTTAGAACATGATCTACATAAAATATTTTGCTCCGCTTTCAACTTGGGTATTCACCTGATTAGCTTTTGATTTGCTACTTTGATCAGTTTCCTCACACTCATGTCCCTAGACTTCCTATGCAACTGTGCTAGCTGACTGGTGAATGTCGCTGTGAAACACTTTCCAGACGGATTCCTCATATAACATATCTTTCGTGATCGCACTCCTTTGAGTTTAACCTCGCATGTCTTGTACACTGTCTGACAATCATCTTTGGTGAACATAACAACCATACCTTCATAACACAACAAACTGATGCTTATGACATTCGTCTTGAGTCCTTAAACATAGTATAAACCTGCATGCTGAGATTGTTATCACTACTTGTGACATATTTTTCTTTGTTTTTCCCTATCACCCAAACACCGGTGGAAATTTTTCATGTTATTTTAAGAATGTTGGTTGACCTATCATATCCTTGGAACAACCACTGTTATAATACAATTTATTCTCTAGTAATAAACATTGTGATTCTTTTGAAGTGTAAGCTGAATTGCAACCGAGGAACTCTTTTCTTAACCATGCTTCGTCGTGAAATCTTCTATCAAAATGATATTCATGTTGATGGATGATATAAGTCCACATGTTTCACAATAGTAACCCCTAGAATGGTTGTCATTGTCATCCGGATATTTCTCCTAGAGATCTCTTTCAGCCTTAACAGGGGATTTTCTTTTTAGACTTATATCCTAATGGATTGTGAAAAGTTTAGACACGTGTTATTTGGTAGCATCAAGTTCATAATTCATAGACGCTTTCACAATTGTTGTTGAGTCCACCAAGACCCCTTGGTGAAGAAAATCACAGTGCTGGTTCTACTCTCAGTCACATAAAAACAATAAAAGATTTTGTGATCAAACATTTAAAGAATTAGCTGAACTCAAAGTTAAATTTGAAATCTTTAGTCCAACCTATTACATAATAAACTGTAATATATATTTGTGTTAGGTTAAGCTTGAAAGAAAATGAAACTTGATGTGCAAGATATTCCTAAACAAAGATTGAGAAATAAAAGGAAGTTAATCTTTTAAGAGTTATCTAATTGATACTAGAAAAGTAAATCTTATGATTTTATGAGATGTCTAAAACTATAAATAGAGGGTCTTTGTTTATGTTTAATACACTCGAAAATTAAGAGAGATTTAGAGAGAGTTTTAAGATCTTTGAGAGATATTAAATTTGTGTGATTTCTTAATAAAGAATAAAGTTCTTGATCTTGAGTTTACATATTTTTCTTGATTCAATAATTGGTATCAAAGTTTCTTATTGAATTGAAGCAATTCAAACGAAACTATGAGAGAGATCATCATATCACCTAGTGGCAAGAGAAACGGTCTTCAATACCCTATGCTTAACGAAACAAACTATACTTATTGGGCTATGCGTATGAAAGCTGCACTGAATAAAGTTTGGGAAGTAATAGATTCCAGAGTAGAAGAAGGAGAGAAAGATGACATAACAAGGGCTCTTCTTTTCCAATCCATACATGAAACTCTTGTGATACAAGTTGGCGATCACAAGACGTCAAAAGAAATTTGGAAAGCAATCAAATCTAGGCATGTGGGCGCAAAGAGAGTCAAAGAGGCTCGACTTCAAACATTAATAACCGAGTTCGATAAAATACAGATGAAAGAGATAGAGTATTGATATTTTTTCATGAAAACTATCAGAAATATATTGCATACGAAGAAAGAATCAATATAGAAGAAGAGACTTCAAAGCTCATGTACGCAAACTTCGAGCCAAATCCTACTCAAACTCACGATAACTATAATCAAGGAAGGGGAAAAGGGCAATTTGGAAGAGGAAGAGGAAGAGAAAGATGGCGTTTTATTAATCAGCAAGGAGGAAATATAGATAAAAAATAATATGCTTCAGGTGAAAAACCCAAGACACTATGCCTCTACTTATCCAGATAGATTAGTCAAACTATCATAAGCACAAGAAAGTGAAGGTGATGATACACATGAAGCATATGAATTAATGATCCATGAAGTTTTGTTTCTGAACGAAAAGAATGTCTCTCCAAACAAATTCGAAACACACACAACTGAAGAAAACATCTGGTACTTGGATAATATGGCAAGCAATCACATGACCAGAAACCTGGCCTACTTTTCAAAGTTAAATAGAAAAATCACATGAAATGTCAAGTTTGGAGATGATTCAAGAGTATATATTAAAGAGAAGGGATCGATTTTGTTCATAAGTAAAGATGGAGATAAGAAGATCTTAACTGATGCATACTATATTCCAGATCTGAAGAGTAATATCATAAGTCTGGAAAGCAACATAATCATGCTGCAAGATTCTGATGAAAGATGACTATCTTTTTTTGTGTGACAGAGACAACAAACTCTTGGTAAAGGAAAAACAATCCAAGAATAGACTTACAAGGTTTTCATGGAGATAAACGATGAAAGATGCTTACAAATCATGGAAATCAGCGAGTCTACTATATGGCACATGCAAGGCTTGGCCACATAGGCATTGAAAACATGAGAACAATGGTAAAAAGAAGATAACCACATGCATAAAAAAACTTCGAGGCCGGCAAAGAGTTGTTTTCTTCATGCATACTCGGAAAGCAAACAAGATAGAGTTTTCCTAAAGCAATCAAGTTTCGAGCCAAAGAAACTCTGGAACTAATTCATGCATATATTTGTGGTGCCATTACACCTGCGAAAACAGCACAAAATAGATATATATTTGTGCTCACTGATGATCATTCTACATACATATGGACGATTTTTCTAAAAGATAAAAGCTCTGTGTTTGAAAGCTTCTAAAGATTCAAGATAAAAATCAAACAAGAGGGAAAAATTGTCTTTGTACAAATAGAGGAGGAGAATTCAGGTCACATGAATTTTTAGATTTCTAAAAAAGTTTGGGATATAAAGACACTTTACAACTAGCTCCATATTCACCTCAACGAAATGGAGTAGTAGAAAGACAAAATAAAACTCTTCTAGGAATGACAAGAAGCATCTTAAAGAACATGAACATTCCTAATTACTTATGGGGAGAAGCGGTATGACATTAAACCTATATCATTAACTAGGGCTGGGAATTTTACCCGAAACCTAAAGCAGAATCGAACCGTAAAACCTTTACCGAAATCGAACCAAATTTTAAAATAACCATAATGGGTTTTAGAACTTTTTATCATGGGTACCCGACTCGAACCAGACCCGAACCAAAACCCGAATGGGTACCCAAGCACCTGAATGTATTTATATTTATTAGTAATTTTATAGGGTAATTCAGGTTTTTGATTGTATTTCAGATTTTTTGTTTGGGTAATTTGGGTTTTAGTTGGATTTTGGATTCAAATACCAAAATTACAGACCATAAACCCAAAATACAAGAAAAAAAAAATTCAAATTATCCAAAAGATCCGAAGAAAAAAATAATTTGGTTCCATATTGAGTTTCGGTAAAATAACAAAACCTGACCCCGACCGAAATATACTCGGTTCCTATTTAAGTTCTATGTAGTCGGACCCGAAAAACTAGAAACCCGAACTACCCGAACCGAAACCCGAATGCCCACCCTTATCATTAACCGAGTCGCCACAGAAGCTCTACTTACGACAACTCCATATGAAAGTTTCAAAGGAAAGAAGCCCAATGTCGAGCATCTGAGCATCTTTGGATGCATCGATTATGAAAAGATAGCATCACAAAATATGCAAAAGCTAGATAATCGATCACAAGCACTTGTACATCTAGGAACAAAACCTGGTTCAAAGGCATATCGCTTAGTTGATCTTGCAAAGAAGAAAATCATAATTAGTCGCGATGTTGTATTTTATGAGATGAATGGGTGGAACTGGAACAAACCATGCGAAAGTATATCAAGTCAAGTCAGAAATTTCACCATAGAGAATGAAACCGTACAAGACGGAAAAGATCAAACTAACGAAGCGATATAATATGGAGATGAAGAAGAAAACGAAGATATTACCGAAGAAAAAGATACAATAGAAGAAGGTGAACCTGGTAACAATGATCAAAGTACGATCTTGAGGAGATATACATGACAAAGTAACAAGCCCACATATCTTGGAGAGTACGTTTTCTTAGCCGAGGAGGAAGGGGAGAGAGACATACATGCAACAAAAAACCATGAAACTATGAAGAAGCCAAAGAAGAAAAGGTGTGGCAAGAAGCATGCGAAAGTGAGTTCGCATCCATAGAAAAAAACGAACATGGAGCTTAACCGATCTGCAAATAGGAGCCAAAGCTAATGGGTCAAATTGGATCTTCAAAGTCAAGCGCAATGCAGATGGAAGCATAAACAAACACAAAGCTAGATTAGTAGCAAAAGGGTATGTCCAAAAGCATGGAATTGATTATGATGAAGTGTTTGTACCAGTTGCAAGAATCAAAATAGTCTGAGTTATACTAGCTTTGGCGGAGTCACATGCCTAGCAAGTACATCATCTTGATGTTAAAACCGTATTCTTGCATGGAGAACTAATGGAAGATGCCTATGTGAAATAACCAGACGGGTTTGTGGTTAAAATTATGGAAAAGAAGAAAATGTGTATAAGCTTGATAAAAACACTTTATGGGTTAAAGTAAGTTCTAAGAGCATGGAACAACAAAATTAACAAGATTCTTAAGAAGTTAAAATTCATAAAGTTTTCGAAAGAAGCATCACTATTCTGAAAACAAGATAAAGGTGAGCTTCTCTTATTTGCAGTCTATGTAGATGATCTACTTGTCATATGATCCTCTTTAGAATCGATTCTCATGTTTAAAAAGGAGATGTCAACAAAATTTTACATGAGTGATTTGGAAAAGTTGACATACTATATTGGAATAGAAGTAGACCAAACTTGAGAATGGAATAACTCTGAAGCAAGAATGTTATGCAAAGAAGATACTAGAAGAGGCATTCATGAAAGAATGTAACGCATCGCATACACCCATGGATTCAAGTTCGAAGTTATCAAAAGAAAAAGAAGAAGCAAGTATCGATGAAACAGGTTACCGAAGAAACATATGATGTCTAAGATATCTTCTACATAGACGACCTGATCTTTCTTATTGTGTCGGAGTACTAAGCAGGTACATGCAGGAACCAAAAGAATCTCATGGAGCCGTAATGAAACAAGTGTTACGATACATCAAAGGAAGCACCTCTGATGATAGAAAAAGCACAAGAAAAGGAGAAGTACAAGACTCATAGGATACAACGACAATGGTCATAACGAAGATCCATATGATGGTAAAAGCACAACCGGACATGTGTTCTATCTCAATTAATGTCCCATAACTTGGTGTTCTCAGAAGTAAGAGACATTTGCTTTGTCATCATGTGAAACTGAGTTTATGGCTGCTACTGAAGCAGCAATACAAGCTATCTGGTTGCAAGATCTACTTAGAGAAATCTTAGGAAAAGCTAGTGCAAAGGTAACAATCAAAACCGACAACATGTATGCTATTTCCTTAACCAAGAATCCGGTCTTCCATGGAAGAAACAAGAATATTCACAAATGGTATCACTTCATAAGAGAATGCATCGAGAATGAACAAGTCAATGTTAAACATGTACCGAGAAATGAGTAAAGAGCCGATATTTTGACCAAAGCATTAGGAAGAATTTAATTTCAAAGAAATGATAGAACTTATTAGAGTACAAGAGGTTGAAGAGGATAAGATCAAGTTTAAGAGGGAGAATGTTAGGTTAAGCTTGAAAGAAAAGGAACTTCAAGAAAAGGAACTTCAAGAAAACAAAATTTAAGAAAAGGAAACTTGATGTGCAAGATATTCCTAAACAAAGACTGAGAAATAAAATGAAGTTTATCTTTTAAGAGTTATCTAATTGATATTAGAAAAAGAAAGCTTATGGGTTTAGGAAATGTCTAAAACTTTAAATAGAGGGTCGTTGTTTAGGTTCAATACACTCAAAATTAAGAGAGATTTAGAGAGAGTTTTAAGAGCTTTAAGAGATATTAAGTTTGAGTAATTTATTAATAAAAAATAAAGTTCTTGATCTTGAGTTTATATATTGTTCTTGATTCAATATTTTGAAATCCTAAAACCTATCAAAATATTTAATATAGATTTAAATCATAAAACTCAATAACAACGGACTTGATATGGATTTCTTGGTATGAGAGTATGATTTGTTATTCTTTTGTGTTATTCGTCGACGCTATTCGATCGCACATCTCAATAAAAGAGTTTGAAGTTGGAACTTAGCACCACGACACAATAACACTCATTCATGTGAAAAAGGATTCAAAATTCAGAACCAAACACGATCAGAAAAACTAGCAGTGAGCAAAAAAGCCGGAACTGAAGAACAGAAAAAAACGGTTCCGGATCGGTTTCGATTCCACCCAAATTACATGATGGTTCATGAGATGAAAAACCATGGGTATCGGGTAAAAACTAGAACCGAACTGAGAACCAGTGGATAGAACCGAATACCCGAACATATATATACATTTATATTTCGGGTTAGGTTTAGTCACTTAAATAATTCTATTATCGGATCTTTTTCGTTTTATCAGGTATTTTATTCTTTATAGGGTACTTTTCGTTTTAAATTTTTGTGTATTTTATTATATTATCGGGTACTTCTCGTTTTATCGGGTATTTTATTCTATTATCGGGTACTTTTCGTCTTAAATTTTCGGGTATTCTTTTCTAGTAAGAGGTACTTTTTTGTTTTATCTGGTTTTAAAAAAAAATTCGGGTCTGAAATACCTGGAACCGATTAAGAACTAAAAAAATTGGATAATTTACGCTTCCTCAAATATAGAACCGATCTGGAACTAATAGGAATCGACCCGGAACCGAATCGAAATTTGAAAAAGATCGATTGGGTATTAAAATTCAGGAACCGAAGAACCGAATACCCGAAAACTCAGCTCTAAGCAAAACCATAGATAATGAACACATTGTAAATTAGCATTAATTGGTCAGAAGAGATGCAAAACCAAATTATCGACTTTAAAAGAAGCGATATTACTGTCTAAAAGTGGTGAATGGATATATGTCTATGAAAAACAAATAAATGATATATATTATTGGAAATAAGAAAATACCTCACGGTGATGTGCTGTACTTCAACCAACATTTTTCCGAACATACAGACTTCTCTTGATACTTATAATATACGTTATCAGAGCAACGCTTTTTACACTTGCAGCAAATCGGTCGAGTGTTACTATTGTTACGAACAACTTCCACCTTTCTTGAATAATCGTAGAATTCATGGCCATACTTCATATAGGTAGAGAATCCGGGTATACAATTACGATGGATAGTAACGCAACATTTAGTGCATGTGTAGAACCATTTCGAAGAATCGATTCTTGCTTCACAAATTTCACACCAATAGGTATTTTCGGTTTCTTCTCCGTAGCAAAGAGTGAGAAGATGTTCATCATGCTTGTAGTATACCTCATTTGGAATGGTAGCACAGTAATAACATAATGCAAACTCGCATTTGGTACAATTTATCATACAAAATTTCATTGATTTGCAAACACTGCAACTATTCTCTCCCCAATTCGTAGCGAAGGCGGAAATGAATATTGGATGCTCATGACTTTCATGAATGAAGCAATCGGGAACCAAAGTGCATTTAATATCCACCACAATTGTACAGTAATCTGTAGAGCGACTAGAGCATGTGTAATAAAACCCAGTAAATGTTCGGGAACACATTGAGCATGTCTTCAAGTTTCTATTCAGAGTGGATGGTATCAAAACAAGAGGGTGACGATGCAATGAATGATCCAACTTTCTAGGAAGATTAGCACATACCTCATGGAGAAAGAAGTCACACTGCACACAACTGTAGAAATCTCGAGAATCGATAGGAAAGATACATGCCTCACATTGCTTATGATCTGTATCTCTAGCCTTATCATACTTTTGGAGTGTTAGATGGTGTTCATGACAAAAATATTTTATCAAATTCAAACCCACAATTTTGAATGGCGGCTCAATATCTTCGATTTCTTCGGTTTCTTCTGGTTCCCATTCAAGCTCACGCCCATCCCATACATTCTCATGTGTTGCACATTTTGAATGAGCAACATAAGAGCATCCTTCTTGATTGCAAGAATATTGGCCATACTTTATATCAACTGTCTTGTAACATATTTGACATGTTGAAGCATCTAGTGGAAAATAAGGAGTGTAGGAGAGATGGTGGGGATGACGTGTAATCTTAATAACTCGTGGTAAGTCGATACAACTTTGATGGACCATGTAGTTGCATTGGAAACAAGTATAACCCGGCTCTGAAGAGTTGATCAAGCCACAAGCATCACATGGGAATAAGAACGGCCGAGGTAGGAAAACGAGTGGATGGTGATGACTTTTTGGATTTGCAATGGTAAGAGGTGGATCTTTTTTCACGCAAGAAAAATCTAAACAAAACCCACATATAGAACAACGATAGTAGAACTTATCTTTAATGTTACCTCCACACCAATTGCATTTATTAAAGACAGGCTCTGATTCAATGAGAGTGAGCGTGAGAGGATGTTGGAGATGATAAAGGTGTCTTATCTTCCTCGGACGGTCCTCACAGCCCTCGTGATACACCACATTGCATGTGTTGCAACGGTAATGAAAATTTACAAACAAACCGTCTTTTTTGCGATCACCCTCGCAGGCATAACAACCTGATAGAGGGTTTTCGCCATTTCCCTCAGAGAGAGTGTGCGGATTAGTTGGATCCGACATTCCACATCGCAATCCTTTAACAAACGGAATCCCCATATGTGTAGTCTCTTTTGATATGTAACTGTTTATCCCACCGTCTCTCTTTTAATTTCTTATGAATAACAATGAATGTGTAAGACAGTTAGAACATGCAACCCTCACATCTATAAGCAACTTGTCAATAAATTTTACATCTTCTTTCTTTTTACCCAAGAGAACTCTTTACTCGAGGCACTCCACTTGCTAAGTACGTTTATTTTATTATTGATTTGACTAGGCTTTTTTATGTCTTCAAGCCAATGCAGAAATTATTCTGCGGATGCTGCTCCCAAGACTCGTGAGTTGTGACCCAAGTTTCAAGCATCTTTAAAATTTATTCCAGTTTCCCAAAACTTTTTCTCTTCTTGAAATTTGATATTTTCCCCTTTCAAATCTTTACACAAAACCCAAAATATACCGTGACACTCGTGAGCGGAGAATTGGCCACCCACCTGCGATCACAAACCATTGTGTCCCGCTACGCCTAGCACTTTCCAAGACGAGAGTGTCGGAAGCATACGCGAGCCGAAGCGCAAAGGAGATAACAATACTGAACTCTACAAGCAGCCAAGGAGGGCTCTAGAAAACGACTCCTCGACCGCAGACCAGGCCGACAGACCAAGGAGAACGACAATCGCCACCAAACCTAAAATGCGAAGTCAAGCCGGTAAGGAGAAGAGCACCGGAGACTAGCTAGGGAGCGGCAAATGGGAAGGAAGAATGTAACAACTCATTACATGGGCTGCTACTACCGAGCCCAATACCACATTAGTATGATATTCATCGCTTTAGACCACAAAGACTTGCATGACTTTCTTATTGGGCATCACTCCAAAAGATCTCATATTAATTTAGATTAGAATTCTTATATCTTAGCCAACTCTTGGCAAAATTTTCAATTTGGGATGTTTGTCATTGACCACGCGGATCCCACAAAAAGCCTCCTTCACCACTCGAAAGACAACCTGCGACAGAAGGGGAAGGAGAAGCCACCGGGAAAACGCCAGCGATAGAGCTAGGCGAGAACCCAACCAAAGAAAAATAAGGTAAGGACGGATTGGTCATGACGCCAAAAGAACCTTCAATTTTCGTGAGACGCTTCCAAGACATAAAAGGAGCCGAAGAGCGGGACGATACTGGGAAAAAGGAAGGGCATGGAGGATCACCCGTGGCTAACTGGAGAAACCACATGCGGCTAGAAAGGGCGGTGCACAGAAGACGTTCAGAAGACGTTGACTGGAGATCTCCGCTTCTCTTTTACTCGCCTGAGACATGCATCTGGATCTAGATCCATAGAGAGTTTTAGGAGAGAGAAAGATTTTTTGTGTATCCTACTACAAAAAAACATGCAGTTTTCTAGATAGTCACAAAACAATTGCTAAATCAATATTAGAGAGTGATTTGCAACTACAAAATTTAGTCGCTAAATATTCGTCACTAACTGATGTAGTCGCTAATTTGCAAGAGTTTTGAGACTACACTGTGTAATTACATTTAGCGGCTGATTTGCAACTGCTTCTGTAAACAAAAACAATAGTAGCAAAACAATTGCAAAATTTGGTCACTACTTTGGAACTATTTTTTATAACCGAGACGTTTTGAGTTTCAAGAACAACAATCACAAAACATACGTGTTATGTAGTTGCAAAGAGTTACTCTTTTTTTGCACCTACTAAGCGACTGCTCTTTCTCCGTAGTCCCAAAACAGTCTCTAAAATTTAGCAATTGATTTGCATATGTAAATAGGAAATGAGGCTCTGCCTTTATCATCAATATACATCTCTTTCCTCGAACAGAATTTTGCTACATCCAATCTTAACTTCACTGTGTCTTTCGATTTATCTTTGACGTTCGTAATGGTGAACATTATCAAAAAATTATTCTCTGTATACATTACATCAAGATTATATCGTAGAGTGAGATCCACCAAATATGATAGCTCCAAAAATATGTTTTCTTTATGTCAATTGTACCAGTCATTGTAGCCATCCAGTTTGACTTTATGGTTATTTCTCCACAAACAGATATTTTTGGTGGCTCACCTACCCTAATACACTCATATAGAATTTGCGCATCGGATAACATGTCTCAACATGATTATTTATAAACTCAGAACTTATAAAACAAAACAAAAAAGACAACAACACGAAATCATGTATACCCTAGAATCTCACATTCTACTAAGGAACAATTCCACACATATTAAGCTTCAAAAAAAAAAAAAATCCACATATAGTTGATGTTGATAGTACCACGAGCTTCAAGTTTCTAGATTATCGTCTTGGCTTTTTTTTATTTTAAAAAACGTCTTCGATTTTTGATCTACATGAAGCAAAGGTATATGGGTACATAAAAGTTGAATTGAAATAAAACGTTCATAGTACATCTTCTTGGCTTGTTTTTTTGCTACTACAAGATGCCAATAAACCACGTAACGTGTTGTTCTCCATCTCTTTCTTGCTAAGACATTTCCATTAGTTTAGAACTCTATTAAAGTTTCTATCCATTAAAAATAATACCATTTATATTTTAGTTTTACTTTTTACTTATATTTTTAATAAAAATTATATTTGAACCAATCAAAATGGTCAACATATCAAAAAACCCTAAAGAACCAATCTTTAAACATTTTCATTTAAAACTTTCTCTCTGCAAGTTTTTTAATAACTTTTTTATGATCCTAGTATCCGGAACCCCGAAGGATTCCGACTAGGTCCAAAGCGTTCGTAGTTTCTAAGGATATCCAGGAGGACCGCTGAAATTTACCTCATGTTAATTGACGGTGGCTGAGATTCAAATTTAGGTGACGAAACTCACAGCTGTGAGACCTTTACCAATAGAGTTAGAAGTCCCGGTTCTTTTAATAATTTACAAACAAATTTTACTAACCCAATGGAAATGAATTTTGGTCAAATTTTTAAATTTATAATTTTTTTTTTCAAATTCTTACATTATAAAATTTATTATAGATCAGACTTTATATAATAATAACAAAATTACATTGCTAAGAATTCAAATTCTTCAACCTATAACTTATTACAATTGAACTTTATTATTTTGACACTTTGATTTATGAACCACGACGAACCAGTTTAGTACTCTAACCTCTATTAATAGGAGAAAATGCACTTTCTATACGAATGATCAGATTTGAATCTTAGTATGGTAAGAAAACAGCACAGGAAACACTACTAGGCCGTTGTTGTTACAATAGAACTTTTACAATTAACAGATTTAATCAATCTACAGAACTACCTATTGATAGGTAAACCAAATTAGAAGTGAAGATATTTATTGATTTAACATTTTTTATTAAATATTAATTTATTTATAAAATTTCTACTATATGTGAATGATTACTTATATACTTTGGTTGCATATAAAAAATAATATGACTTTTAGAAACGTACTAGGATTTAGCTTTCCTTACATAATATTGCAAATGACATCCCTTTGTTTTAATTAGCATGTTGTTTTGAAGTATAATATATTATTCATACATTTATGTTCCTAATTACTTGGTCTTTTTCAAATTTTTACACATGCCAATAAAATAATTATTGTTTAGCTATAGATGCATGTTTTCCCACCATAAACATTTTTACAGCAAAGTGAAACTAGTCTAGTGATTGATGTGTAACATCTGCTTTCTTGTTATCTTATCGGTGATTGAATATGATCATTTGCATAGTGAATATATTTTCTACTATTTATAAAGTTTGGGATTTACTAGACCGGTCCAAAACTTAATGTGACAACAAAACACTTTCGCATATGATGAATCTCGAACCTCGTCACTCGATATGCGAGTACAATTCTCTCTTTAATAGAACTAGATGATGCCCCGCGTAGACACGCGGGTTTGTATCCAAATACATCGAACACAATAGATCCATCTATGTAATTCTCATATCTCTCGCAGAAAGTTGAAATTATCATAACCACTAAAACCCATGCCAAATTAACCAAGGCCAACTGCAATCAAATGTGAATCTTCTGCTTAATTCAGTCTAAAGTCTATGAGAGATTTCACAAACATGCATGACGAAATGTTTGAAAATCCATGAGACTTTCGATGGATGAGATGAGAGATGCTATTTTGATGAACAAGTTTGAGTCTTTTCTCATTGCAATATCATGTGAGACTTGTAGCAGTTTATTCATATGGATGCGTAACAATATGGAAGCTTCATTCGACATGGCTTCACTTATTTGAAACTTCGGTAATGGTGGTGATCGCCTGGAGCCAATGAAATAGAATTATAAATATTCGAAGATTAGTTACAATAGGAAGAAAATTTTGGTTGAGAGATCGTACTTATGGGTTTTTATTTCTAGAACTTGTTGAGTATAGATGCAGATTTAGAGCAGAGAAAGAGAATAGAGAGCAAGAGGCGAAGAACACTTGAAAGAAGAGTGAAAATTGTGTAAGCAAAAACTCTCAAACACCATCCATGAAGCTATTAGCTCTATAACTATACCAACACTCGCTTTATTTTCCCTCTATAACATCACATCTGAAATTGCATATTCATTCAAGAACCACTAAAAAGGTTATTGAGCTAAGAGATCACTTATCAATGCCACCTCCCTAAATCTCATGTATTATCCTTTTTATATATAAAAAAAACTTTTAAGTCTGCAAGATTAATAAAGGTTTATAATATTAGAAGGTTTTTTTTATTTATTGGTTTCCCAAATAAGCTGTTTGACTAAGTGATAATTACCACTTTACCAATAGAGAAGACCGTAGAAAAAATGCGTTAATCGAATAGACAAAAATCAAGATCCCATATCTCATTAGGATGCGAAAAATAAATACTCGCAAATCAATTCAGATCCACCCGATGACAGACGAAACAAATGAACCTAAAAATTAACAAATAACAATCCAAATCTTCCGGTTTAGAAGAAGAAGAAACAGGTCTTGAAAGAACAAAAAAACAATCACAGGATCTAGAAGCTAGAAACAACAACTCTTTCCTTCAATCACGCCCATTCATTAAGTGAAAAAATAGGTAAGAAAGACAGACGTTTCGTTTAGCAAACTGAAATACTTTAGAAAGCTCGTGCTACCTTTAACGCCTGCAACTTGACATAGATGCCATAGTTCTGATAGGGTCCCATCCTAAGGGTTTCACCAAATAATAAAAATGTTAAAGATTAACAAGACTCTACAAAAATGGCTAAGTGGTGCAGTATGTAATATGTAATATGATGGTAATTAGATTACCTGTTTACTGACTTTCAATTTTTCCTTCCTGAAAATAGAAGGAAAAATATGTGACTTATAATGCAA
>OVBE01004473.1:0-23859 GCA_900406425.1 Iberis pinnata | reverse complement strand
TGCTCTGGTTCATGCTCTGGTTCAAGCTTTGGTCCAACCGTGCTTACATCAAGTAGTGTGCCTTTAATGAGAGTTAAGTCTAGAACTATTTAGCTTGAGATATTTTATTAAGAGATTGAATCTGATTGCTTGTGAATATATTATCTAGGGATTAGCTCTTTTATGAGGTATGTTAAACATCTAGGTACATTAAGGAGGATCACTAATAAATTACCCCATCCTAAGGAGCTTTTTTTCTCTGGTTTATTCAGTTCAGTAACACTTACTTACTTGTTATGCAAGTTATTTATCTTGTTTAGTTCTTATAATTTCATGATAGTTCTTATGTTTAGTTTCATTTCCATATATGCTATGTTCACTTAGGATTGATAGATTTTAAAATTCTAATTGCTTGGCTTGAATTAATGGGACCTGACTGCATCTAGTTTGGTTAATAGCTTCACCCTTTTGGATTGATAACATATTTGTTGCAATAGCTATGATAATACATTATGGAATTTAAGTAGTTTAATACTGAAAAATCCTATTATATTAATGCGATCCATCCATATCTGCACCGCAACACTAAGATTGTGAGGACGGCAGTGCTAGGTAAAGAAAACCTCAAGGCATAAATGAGATCTAGCAGGCCAAATGTTTAGGGGGCTTCTTTCTCCTATTGGTTGCAAGGAGATAGTGCACCAGAGACATAGCTAAACCATCAAAAATGACTTCTAGGTCTGTCCTTGTTTCTGATGTGTTATGTTTTTGATGCAATTTAACTATTGTTTAGCATTCATTCTAAGTAGATTCACTTGCATATAGGTTATGTTAGCATGCATTTGCATTTCATTTCATAATATTAGGTGATAAAAGTGGAGGAGCCGAAAGCTTGGATCAAGGAGTTTAAAAGATTCAAGAAATGGGTGAAAACAAAGCTCGTAGCAGTTTAATGGGTCGGTCCAAGCAAACCGATATTTCAGAGACATGGACCAGTTTGATGGACCGATTGTCCAAACCGGTCTTTAATTTTTGCAATTACATGGACTAGTATCGGTTTGTTGTACCGGTCGGGCCAAACCGGTATCGGCTCAAAAATTTAACACTTTGACTTCCTTGTTTCAGTTTAAACCCATTTTCAATCTGGTTAACCCATTTTCAATTGGGTTAACCCAATTGTTTTGAGTTAACACAATGCCATTTTTAGGATACAATATAAGGTTCTGAACCTAATTATCTTAGGTTTTTATCTCTCTTTCTCTTAATAATACTTTTCTAAACATTTGAATTTTTGCTTATTTTAAAGTTTGATCTGTGTTTTGATTATGAATCTTCTTCTATTTTATGTTTCTAATCATGATTCTACACATTTTCATCATTAGAACTTGTGTTTTATCTATGATTAGTGAGTAGTTCATTCCTAAGCAAATGGGTTAGGTATATTAGGATAATTAGATGATTGAATATGATGTTTAGGAGTTGAATAGCTTAAATCTTCATCCAATAGGTGTGCTTAATGATAGATTTGACTTGATCTGGTCATAGGATGAATGTTGCTCGAAAGGTGTTCGATGAAATTCTTGAACCAACTATTGTTTGCTAAATGACACTATCCAAGAGATTTTTTTAGGTTATTTAGTGGTTTATCATGAATTAGATTTTATTGCCTCTAGATTGTGTTATTATCCAAGAGATTATTTTTAATTGCATGATTAATAGAGGGATTAGTGCCATAAGAGTGGATTAGTCTAATTAAGAGAATTCTAGACCAAGGATTAGCATTGTAATTTTCATTTCAATTTTCTGTTGACTTTTCTTAGTACTATTGAATTTTCATCGCTTTGACTTTTAGTTGACTTTTATGTTTAATGCTTGATTTAGAATGTTTACTTTGAATCAAAAATCTATTATGGCTCTTGATTTGGATTGACTCTAAATGCTACAATGACATGAGTAGGTTTGAGATACTTGCTTAGACATCGAATTGAATAAATTTGTATTTATCAATTGGCGTCGTTGCCTATTCAAGACTTTAATTAACCATTAGAACTTTGAATTTGTTTTGGACTAAGCCCATTTTTCTTACTTTGCTAATTTATCTATTCACTTTGTTTGTTCATCTTCAGGTGTATGACCTGAGAAGCAGAGGACCAACTGATTTGATACCAATCGTTAAAGACATTTGTGCCCTTGAAAGAGCACACGCTCGAACAAGAAGAGAACAGGAGCGACTCGCTCATCTACAACGTTTGAATTTGCAAATGGAGGATAATAACAACCAAAACAATTCCCAAACTATTGGTGCTGGAGATGCACCAAACAACAAAAACTTTGAATTTAAGCATAGCTTGATTGTTATGGTTCAAGGGAACAATTTTCATGGCTTACCAATGGAAGACCCTCTCGACCATCTTGATGAGTCTGACAAACTTTGTGGTCTCACAAAGATCAATAGGGTTAGTGAAGATGCATTCAAGTTGCGTTTGTTTCCTTTCTCTTTGGGTGACAAAGCCCACCAATGGGAGAAGTCTCTTCCTCATAATTCCATTACATGTTGGAATGATTGCAAGAAATTCGTTCTTGCAAAGTTCTTCTCTACTTCAAGAACTGCAAGATTGAGAAATGAAATCTCTGGTTTTGCACAAAAAATTGTTGAAACTTTCTGTGAAGCTTGGGAACGGTTCAAGAGTTATACCTTCCAGTGTCCATATCATGGATTTAGCAAGTAATCCCTTCTTAGCACTCTTTACCGAGGTGCCTTACCCAAGATCCAAATGCCTCTAGATACAGCAAGCAATGAAAAATTTCTCACCAAGAATGTGAATGATGGTTGGGAACTAGTTGAGAATTTGGTCAATCTGATGGCATCTATAATGAATATGATCGCATTCCTCGAGGCAATTATGATCCTGAAGACAAGACAAGGAAGGATATCAAAGCTTTGAATGACAAGTTGGATAGGTTTATTCTTGTACAATAACAACAAGTTCATTTCATAAGTGAGGAAGAGCAATTTCATATTCAAGTTGGGGAGAGTAATCAACAAGATGAAGTAATCTACATTCAGAACCAATAGGATACAACAAGTTATTTAGCAATTACGTGAAAAAAACCGGTCTTTATTATAGAAGCAATAATGTAGCTAATCCCCAAGATCAGGTCTATTCACCTCAACAACATCAACAAGCCAAGCTTTTCATCAATTATGGTCAACAACAGAATCAAGACTATATTCCTAAGCAATAAGAAACTCCTGGCTTCACTTCTCGGCAACCACAACCTCAACAATCTAATGTTGAGGCATTGTTACAACAACTTCTTCAAGGGCAGGTCAATGATATTACTTTGAGAAGTGGAAAGGAGTTACCAACTCACTAAGCTTCTATTCAAGACACTTGAGGATAGTGTTGATCAAGTTGGGGAGGATTTGAGTTTAAATGAAGCTGACAATGCAGTTTCTAGAAGCAAATTGATTCCTGCTGAACAACCACCCATTCAACAAAAAAACATACACCTTTTGTTCCACCACCTTACATTCCAAGGTTACCATTCCCATCAAGGTTCAAGAAAGAGATTATGGAGAATTACAAGGGAATCGTTTAGAAATACATGAAGGATACTGAGATCCAGGTTCCAGTCCTTGATGTTACGACTCTCATGCCTCCATATAAGAATTTTTTGATGTCATCACCAAAAGGAGCAAAGAAATTGAGGGAATGGTATGAAGTGCCATAATCACAGAGACTTCAATTCCATAGAAGCTCTTTGACCATGGTTCATTCACATTGCAATTATCACTTGGACCTTTGACATTCAACAAGTGCCTATGTGATTTGGGTGAATCTATTAGTCTAATGCCTCTCTCAGTTGCAAAGAAGTTGGGTTTTAGCAAGTTCAAGTCTTGCAACATCTTTTTGGTATTAGCAGATAGTTCAGTGATAATTCCCCATGGGATACTAGAAGATCTACATGTTAAGGTTGGAGTGGAAGAAATACCTACTGATTTTGTGGTATTGGAAATGAATGAAGAACCAAAGGATCCTTTGATCTTGGGAAAACCATTCTTAGCTACAGTAGGAGCTGTGATAGATGTGCAAAAGGGCAAGATTCAACTGAACATGGGAAAAGATCTGAAGATGACTTCTGATATCCAAGACGCTATGAATAATCCAATTGTTGAAGCACAATTTTCTACATAGAAGAAATGGATGAACTTGCTGATGAATTATTGGAAGAGTTGAATGAGAAATACCATCTCCAAACTTCATTGACAAAGAATAGATATGAGGGATATCTACACAATGAATCCTTGGGATATAATATAATATTATATGCTCATGAGGCATTAGAGCATGATGAAGCCTTCGAAGATATACACGAATCTCAAAGGCAAGTGTTTTCAGCTATTGAGATACCCACCTCCGAACCAACTTTATCATAAGATTGGTCGGAACTCAAGGCGCCATATGTGGAATAGAAACAACTTCCTAAAGGTCTAAGGTATGCATTTATTGGACCTAACTCCATATATCATGTCATAGTAAATGGTGCTGATGAATTGCATTTTCTATTGACTGAATTGAGGAAGTTTAGAAGAGCCATAGGGTATTCATTAGATGACAACAATGGAATATCACCTAGTTTTTGAACTCATAGGATTAACCTCGAAAATGAATCATACTCTAGCATTAAACCTCAAATAAGAATAAATCCTTATCTTAAAGAAGTGGTGAAAAAAGAAATTATTAAGTTGCTAAATGCAGGTGTTATTTATCATATCTCTTATAGTACTTGGGTATCACATGTTCATTGTGTTCCTAAGAAGGGTGGGATAAATGATAACGATGATCTTGTCCCTACTAGAACCATCACTGGACATAGAATGTGTATCGACTATAGAAAGTTGAATGATGCATCTAGAAAGGATTATATTCCAATGCCTTTCATTGATAAAATGTTAGAAAGACCTGCAAATTATCCATTTTACTGTTTTCTAGATGGGTATAGTGGATTCTTTTAAATCTGTATTCACCCTAGTGATCAGTAAAAGACCATTTTTACTTGTCCATATGGAAAATTTGCATATAGGAGAATGTCTTTCGGTCTTTGCAATGCTCCTGCTACTTTTAAGCGATACATGACTTCTATCTTTTCATATTTAATTAAAGAGATGGTTGAGGTATTCATGGATGGTTTTTCCGTGTATGGCTCTTTCCACTCCTCTTGTTTAGTTAACTTGTGCAGGGTGCTTTCCTGGTGTGAAGAAACGAACATGGTCCTGAATTGGGAGAAATTTCATTTCATAGTGAGAGAATGGATTTTTTGGGGGCACAAGATTTATGAAAAGGGAATAGAAGTAGACAAGGCCAAGATAGATGTGATGGTACAATTACAGCCACCAAAGACAGTTAAGGATATCAGAAGCTTTCTTGGACATGCAGGTTTCTATAGGAGATTCATCAAGGACTTGTCCATGATAACTAGACCCTTAACAAGGCTCATTTGCAAGGAATCTGAATTTGCCTTTGATTTTGAATGTTTCAAGGCTTTTCATATCATTAAGGAAGCTTTAGTCTCTACTACAATAGTTCAAGCTCCGAATTAGGACTATCCTTTTGAGATTATAGGTGATGCATCAGATTATGCAGTTGGATCTGTTTTGGGACAAAGGATAGACAAGAAAGTGCATGTGATAGAACTATGGATGAAGCTCAAGAGAAATATGCAACAACAAATAAAGAGCTACTAGCTATGGTCGTTGCATTTAATAAATTCAAAAAGTACTTTGGTGGTTTGAAAGTTATTGTTTACACAGATCATGCGGCACTAAGGCATATCTATGATAAGAAAGACACCAAACCAAGACTTTTGCGGTGGATTTTAATATTACAAGAGTTTGACATGGAAATGGTAGATAAGAGAGGGAAAAAATAGTGTGGCAGATCATTTGTCTAGAATGAGAATAGAAGATTCACTACCAATTGATGATTCCATGTCTGAAGAGAAATTAATGATGATCCACACTTGTCCATTTGTAGAAGAAGAAGTGATAATCACAAAATCAGTACCTTGGTATGCAGTTTTGGTTAACTTTAAAGTTTGTGGAGCAATACGTGAAGACTTTGATGCTTACAAGAAGAAGAAATTCTTAAGTGATGTGAATCACTGCTATTGGGATGATCATTTTCTCTACAAGAAAGGTTTGGATGTCCTATTTAGAAGATACGTTGTTGAGGAAGAAGTGAGAGGAGTTTCAGAGCATTGCCATGGTTCCACCAATGGTGAACAATTTGCAACATTCAAGACTGTTCAGAAGATTTTACAAGGTGAACCATGTTCAAAAACACACTTATGTTCATTTCTAAGTGTCATTCTTGTCAAAGGGCCGGAAACCTTGAAAGGAGGAATGAAATGCCTCAGAATCCAATTATGGAAGTTCGGGTGTTTTGATGTTTGGGGTATTGATTTCATGGGACCTTTCAACCCTCTATCATTTGTAAAAAAACTATATTCTGGTAGATGTTGAATATGTCTCCAAACTAGTTGAAACAATTGCATATCCAACCAATGATGCAAAGGTAGTTCTAAAATTGTTCAAGAATGTATTTTTCACAAACTTGGAATTCCAAAAGGTAGTAAATAAGTGATAGGGGATCTCATAACAACCTGTTTGAGAACATGTTGAAGAAGCATGGGGTGTAACACAAGGTGGAAACACCTTATCATCCCCAAACTAGTGGACAAGTTGAAGTCTCCAACAGGCAAATCAAAGCTATTCTGGCAAAGGTTGTACGAACTTCAAGAAGAGATTGGTCAGCCAAGGTTGATGGTACACTTTAGGCCTATATGAAAGCTTTCAAGACGCCAATAGGACGCTCTCCTTTCCAGATTCTCTACGTGAAGCCATACCACTTTCCGGTGGAAGTTAAGTACAAGGAAATTTGGGCAACCAAACTTATGAATCTCAACATCCAAACCGCTCAAGAAAAAGAGAAATGAATCTGCATAAACTTGCAGAAATTAGACTTGAAGCTTATGAGAGTTCCAAGGATTACAAGGAAAGAACCAAGGAATTTCATGATAATAAGATTTTGGTCAAAGAACTCAAGGTTGGTGATCAAGTGTTACTATCCAACTCAAGACTCAAGCTCTTTCCAGAAAAACTGAAGTCAAGATGGTCTGGTCCCTTCACAATCGCGGAAGTCTTAACTTATGGAGCGGTAACTTTGAATACAAAGATTGGAGATAAGTTCACAGTGAATGGGCATAGGATCAAACCCCTATTTAGCTGATATAGTCATTTTGGAAGGGACCTCAGTTCTCCATGGGAACCGTCTCAAGGTCTATAAAACTTAAAAGGAAGTCAAGCTTAGTAATTTAAAACAAACCCACTTGGGATGGAATCCCATGGTATCTTTTGTACATTTCCTTTCAATTTAAGTCTTTTCTTTAGTTTTTAAGTTTCTTTTCGCATGAATTTGGGATTACTAACTTTTGGGGATGTTTGAGTGTTCATTGGTGAGGATTTGGTGTATTTTTTAAGAAGAATTTGAGCCTTATTAGTATAGTGGACCGGTCAAGCCTAATCGATCCTCATAAATGAAATTTCCATGGACGAATATCGGTTAACTGGACCGGTTTTGTCGGTTTTGTCAAATCAGTATTCTCAAAAATCAAAATTTGTGAATCTATATCGGTTTGATGGACCGGTTTTCCCAAACCGATCCTAAAAATATGCAATTACATGGGCTAATATCGGTTTGATGGACTGATTTGGTAAAATCGGTATGCTCGAGAGAAAAAATTTCATACATTCATATTGGTTTAAGGTATCGGTTTGTCCAAACCGATACCAGGTAATTTTTGGAAATTCTCTATTTTAACCTATGTTAGACCATTTTAACCCAATTTCAAACAACTAAACTTGATTTTTATACCCTTCTTCCTCGATATTCTTCCTTCTCAACAAGTTCATCAAGATTTCTCTCGAGGTTTCACAAAAATCTTGATTTCTAACTCATTTCTCAATCAAATTCAAAGTTGTTTCTTGCTATATTTTGGATTTTTAAGGTTCTATAGATTAATTCCTGCTACATTCCCATCATTTAATCGAAGTTATAACTCTACAACACTTGATTTTTGCAACTCACTATTCATCCAAATTTGGAAATCGATTTTTCTCAAATTTTAGGGTTGTTATTGTCTCTTAACCTTAGAAAATCAGTGGGTTTTAGGTACATTGTTAGTTTCCTAATAAATTGATCCTTAGTTCATCGAGTTTGTTAAATTTTTAGAATTAGGATTCTTGAACAAATTAGGGGAAAGATTGGAGGAATTGTTAGATTGTGGTTTCTATTAATTCTTAAGTGTGTGTTTAGGTTTAATAGCAAAGTCTAACTAGAATTGTGAATTGAATTTTTCCGAATTCTCAAAATAATGTCAATCTTTGATATTTAGCTATAACACGTGTGGAGATCTTAAGAACTTAACACTTTGAATTTTAAGCTTACTTATGAGAGAATCCATTGACCTTTAGCACATATCACTAATGATTTGATTGAATCTTGTAGCTTTAACATTGATGGCTGTGTGGAATTCTTCTTATGCAAATTTTTCATTGCTTTCTTTTGATTTGGTTGAGTTTGAATGATTATAAACAATTATTGTTAATCTCTTATTTTGAGAACCAAAATCAATGTCGCCTAAGAAAGCTACAAGGGAAGAAAAGGGAAAAGGAATTGCAAAAGTGAACACTAAGGCCAAGAAAGTAAGGGGAGAAAATGTAATAAGTCGAGGTAGAGTAACTATAAACAAACCAACCGGTCGTAAATCGTGAACTAGTCGAAGAGCCATGGATAACGAGACAAATTTTGCTACAACGGCATCAATGAACAATCAATTCCTCCTCCTTTCCCCTCTCCAATTCCCCTAGATAGAAATCCTTCAAGGAGATCTTCTGAGTGAGAGTAGTATGAGGCTTTCATGAAGACAGCTTTCATCGAATACATATTTTTGGATTCGAATACTCTAAAGATGCTAGGAATCTATGATGAGGTTGAGACAATTCTAAGTGGAATGGGGATTGATAGTGTGTTGAACATGTGCTTTGAGTCTTATAGAGAACACACATGCATGTTCTTGGTAAACATTAAGAATCATCTACTATGATGGCAAGAAAGCACAAGTAGACGGCAGGGGTCGAATTGAATTCAAAGGATTGGATGGGACAATTCATATAGTGACTTTTAATCAAGTGGCTGAGATTTTACGGTTTCACAACATAAGATGGTGAGAATTTTGAAGCGGTAGTAAGCGAAACCGAGCTCATATGGAGATATAATGGTTCAGGTTCGTTCTTAGCGGGTAAAACCAAAGGCACCAACCTTCGTTATCCCACAATACGATATGTTCACAAATTCTCACTCATTAATTCTTTTCAAGACACGAAGGAGGTTCTATTTTGGATGGTAAGATGCAGTTCATGAGGTTGGGACTTGCCCCTATTATTCGTGCTGAATTAAATAATGAAGAGCTCTTTCCGGGATCTACATACAAAGTACGGTGAGTAAGACTTCAGGATGGACTCGTAAGGATGCAACTCCTCAATTGAACATTGGTGGATGGATCACCTCGATCCTAAAAGCTTCCAACATTGAACTCCCACACGTGAACACCACACCCAAATTTATGAACATCCAATATCTCAAAAAGATGCGTATTTTAGTGGGCAAAGTGAGACAAGAATCCAGCTACAAATTCGTTTACCAGTTCGCTAATGACGAAGGTACGAAAGCCACCTTTCTACTTCCCAACCTGGAGAAAACCATTTTCACTCGCCGGAACAACGTCCGCTTTCTACCAAACCGCATCCCTGACCCTCTATATCAAGAATAGGTGAAATCATTAAACCACCCACGGGGATCTGCATATAGCCATTCACAGGATCAAAGCACTATATATGGATGTGCTCAATACTATCATGGACCTTGCACCATGCCTCTTCAACATGTACCGTTATACTTGGAGAAAATGAAGATGATGCATTGGAACATGTTCCAAGACCGAACAATTAGGACGCTAGTAAAGCAAGTGAAGAAACTGACGTCCATTATCCTCAAAGGGACGACTTGCACAGGATGCAGAGCTGACGCCCGTTTCGATCAACAACCTTTGCCGCAATAACTAGAGGATCATGATACACACTCGTTCATAGACGCGATAGATGAACCATCGGGGAGAAGGGGAAGGATCAAGTCGGACCATAACAGTCCGACCACAAGGTTCAGTTGATGAGTCAAGACGATGAAGGCGGCGAAGGATAATGCCAAAACCACCATCACCCACGTCCGACAACGAGTCTCCGATGTTCTCCTCCGATGAGGAGGACTATGATCCCACGTTCAACTAGTATTGAGGTACAACTTCTTCATCATGTACATATTCACTCATTTCATTTTTGTTTCTTTAGTTTGTCGGTTTCTCTTTCAAACTATTTTTCACACAAGGAACTGTGTGAATTAAAATTGGGGAAGAAAACATATCTCATTTCGTGTTCTATTTTTTTCATGCATCATTTGCATTGTCAATAGTGAAGATTTTCAAAAATCCAAAAAAATAAAAAAAAAAGAATTCAAAAATCTTCAAAAACACTACATTTAGCTTCATTTCCATTTTAATCTTAGGTTGAAATTAGTTTCATTCTAGGTTTCATCTTGCATAGGGAACAATGATTAAATTACCTTGTGATTCTTGTTGTTTTTCTTGAATTGTAGCACCCTAGCTAATAGTACAATGATGCTTGAACTATTTTTAGAATTTGGAAAATCCATGCTCGGAATTGACTGTTTGATGCTTCATAGTGTTTGTTGAATCTTTCTTGTGGATTTGAGATGCTTAACCATGGTAAAATACTTAACATTTGGATTATCTTTGTCTAATTTCTATCACTCTTGTTAATCCAAATGGTCATCCTCATCTTAAGGATGGTTACCACACCTTTGATCATCCAAAATTTTTTTTTTTTAAATCCCATTGTTCTTTATTGTGAGACCTTTTTTGGAAAATGCATACATGAACAAAAACCTGTGTAATAGAAGTTGAACGACACATAAATAGCATCTTAGAGTTAGCCTCATTTTAAGATTGACATGTTTAGGTGGGGGAATGTATAGAATAAGGTATAAGTTTACGAGAATCACATGAAAAAGTGTGGTAGTATTGAAAAAGAGTATTGAAGTAAGCCTAAGTAAAAGAAACTCTAGGAGTATCAAAGATGCCAAATGGTTTCAAAAAGAAAAGAATGAGAAAGTATAATCCTCCCTAGATAGTTAATAAAATCGAAAAGAAGAAAAAAAATCTATTTCTAAAAGGGAAAAGGAAGACTAAGTGCTAAATTGTAAGAGAATAAAAGAAACAAGAATGCTCCTAGTATTTTGATGATAAAAATAAAAAAGCTAAGGTTTTCGGTAAAAAGAGTTTAAAAATAAATTTTGGTGGTTTGGGTTCTAAGTGTAAAAAGATGTGAAACATGGGATAGAATAGGATCGTAAAAGGTATTTGGATAGAGTATTAGATCAGGTGAAAGCCTTGTATATATCAATTGTTTGACTCTATATTGATTTATCCTAATGATTTGCATTACTGTCTTGAGAGAAACTACTTTAAAATGTGAGAAACCACTTTGAACATCTAAAAATCCCTATAACCAAACCAAAAGGATTAGATATCTTTTCCATAAGTGAGAATGAACTTTAATGATTAATGAATATAGGAGATTGGTGAATAGGATGGTTTGATGATACTTCACTTTGATTGCTAAAAGTTAGTTTTTGTGATGAGTATGTAGAAGTACATTGAATAACTATGATCCATGCATCTTTCACTAGTTATTAGGATGGTACACTTGAAGCATTAGATTCAAGCTTTGGTTATGAGTTCTCACTTTCAAACCTCTCTTTCTCACTTACCTTTTTGCCTTGCTTGATGACAAGAAAATGATAAGTTTAGGGGCGTTGATGTGTTATGTTTATAATGCATTTTAACTCTTGCTTAGCATCAATTCTAAGTAGATTCACTGGCATATAAGGTAATTTAGCATGCATTTGCATTTGTATTTTATATTATTAGGTGATAGAACTGGAGGAGCCGAAAGCCTGGATCAAGGAGTTTAAAAGATTCAAGAAAAGGGTCAAAATAGAGATCTTAGCGGTTTCATGGATCGGTCCAAGCAAACCGATATGAAGATAGAGACATGGACCGGTTTTTCAAAATTGTTGGGAATGTTCTTAAATCTTTTGTACTTACTCTAGATAAAGTTATAGTGTCAAGGTTTGACAATTATATAATATTAGGTGGTTATAATGTTTTGCTAGAGACCACTTATAATTTATGGTTTATGAATTCATTGCTAATATTATATAATCCTACAGGGTCACACACCTAAGAAAAATGGATTAGTGATTTATTGGGTTTTAACAATATAATATATATTTTATATAAGATATAAATATATACTTATTTTGTGTTCATAAGATTATTATATATATATATAATGTGATATATATATATAATCATCGTATTATTACACGTGTTAAGAATCATGCAAGTTTAATATTGGGCTTAGCCCATGATTATAACTTTGGTACATTAATGGGTTAATTTATGTATATATGCGTTGATGAGGGTTAATAATTTTGAACAAGGGTTTAGTCAAACGAGAAAACCCTAAAGAGAGAAAAAAAGATAGAGACGAATTGTTCGTCGTGATGGCTCTTTAGAGATTTGATCTTGTAAAGTACTATCATACCGTCTTTGATCTAGTTTGTGTGCGTGTGGATATCGGTAGAGGTACGACACTTGGAGTGCTCAGAAACCTCGACTAGTTTCGTTATCCTTTCCGCTGCGTAATTACCAGGTATATTTAATACCTTGTGATTTAGATCTAAATTCATTATTTGCACGTATCCTGGGAAATTGACTTCGTAATTAATATTTATAAAGTATTATAAATCGGTACGAATTCCAACAGTGGTATCAGAGCGAACGTGTATAATTTTGTTTTTAAATCTAGTTTATGCATATTTGATATTCATAAAATTGTTGTGTGGCAATAGCTCTTGCAGTATCATAGAAAATTATTAATCGATTTGTTAACTGAGAGTTTTTAATGGATAATTTGTAATCGGTTTGGTTTAATGTAAACCAAACCACTCTTGTTTTCATTATGCTTTTCTTTATACATGTGTTGTGTATTCTATTGACAAACATCGTTTATGGGCATGATACTTGTGTTGTTATTATGTATGTCTATTTGATTTGGTTGATAAGAAAGCGTGGATGTTTGTTATTCGTGATTATATTAATCAGTCTATATGATTAATAGAATTAGCATCTCATGTGATGAGATTTTCCTATTTGAAAAAAAAAATCTTTTTGGAATCGTATTAAAAGATACGATTGCAAGATTAAAGTTATCTAAAATTTCTTCCTTAATAGACTTAAGAATTTTAGGTTTTGTTACCTATAA
The DNA here is from genome assembly GCA_900406425.1 of Iberis pinnata. Taxonomy (NCBI): domain Eukaryota; kingdom Viridiplantae; phylum Streptophyta; class Magnoliopsida; order Brassicales; family Brassicaceae; genus Iberis; species Iberis pinnata. The sequence goes on along the minus strand of OVBE01004473.1, from coordinate 10,355 downwards.
TGAGTTAATTATTTTAATTAAATTAATTACATATATGATATGTATATATTATATTTGATATAAATTTGAATATAATTTAATTAATTCCTCACTTAATGTTAAGTATTTAGGTGTCTTCTCAATTTTGTTTATTGTCAAAATTTAAAATTTTGTATGACGGGTATGCCAAAGCAGCGGTCAACAATTGTGTGAAAGTGAGACAAATAATGACAATCAAAAACTTCAATCATTGTGTGGCGGGTCTGTCAAAGCAGCGGTCCAAGATGGTTTAAGTATTTGAGAAGTTATTGTTGCTATAAGAAACAAGATCGGTTTACTTGACTAGGCTATCAAAACGGTTTTGGGCTTAGAGACATAGGGTTGGATAAGACATAAGATGTCATCCTCCACCAAGAATTATATTGGATATAATTAGCAATGGTGTTGCTTAGCTAAATAGCTAGATATTCAGGGGTGGAGCCAAAGCTCACTTGGATTCTAGTGAAATATGGATCTTGGATCATTAAACTCTTTTTGAGGAATTTTGAGTTTAGTGAGAGTTTTCTTTAACGTTAAGAACGCTTAGAATTTATGAACATCATATTAATTTAGCTTTGCTTTTCTTTTATTTCTTGAAAGTTATGTCAAACCCTCTCAATTCCTATTCATTGCAATATGTCCTTGAGAAGGATAAATTGAACGAATCAAACTTCCTTAATTCGTTTGGAGATCTGGAAAGAAAGAAAATATTTGATGTTTCTTCTTCTGTTATCTATGTTATAGAAGTAAATCTTACTACTTCTAACTCTACTCCATGGGTATTAGATACCGGTTATGGTGCTCACATTTTTGTGAATGTGCAAGGACTTGAAACTAGTAGAGTTTTGGAAGAAGGGCAAGTTGAACTTCGTGTGGCTGATGGAGCAAAAGTTATTGCATTAGCTATGGGAAAAAATAAATTGTCCTTACCTTCAGGCATGGTTTTAGAACTTAAGAATTGTTATTACCTCCTGCTATAAATAAGAATATCATCTCAATTCCATGTTTGGACATTGAAGATTTTGAATTTTTGACCAATAATAAATGTTGTTCTTTTGATCGTGATGGTATTTTCTATGGCAACGCTCCATTAGAGAATGAGCTTTATGTTCTAAACCAAACCTCGCTTGGTTATAACATTCGTACCAAGAAGTTTAAGTCTAATAACTTAAATCCAACGTTTCTCTGGCATTGTCATTTAGGCCATATAAATGAGAAACGTATTCAAAAGCTTCATCACGGTGGATTTTTGAGCTCATTTGATTATGAATCTTATGAGATATGTGAATCTTGTTTGTTGAGAAAAATGACTAAAGCTCCATTTACTGGAAATAGTGAAAGGGCTAATGACATATTGGGCTTAATACATTCAGATGTTCGTGGGCCTATGAGTATAGGTGCTAGAGGAAATTTTCAGTACTTCATTACATTTACTGATGACTTCAGTAGATATGGCTATGTTTACCTAATGAAACATAAATTCGAGTCCTTCAAAAAGTTCAAGGAATATCATAACGAAGTACAAAATCAACTTGGCAAAACAATTAAAACCTTACGATCAGATCGTGGAGTGAGTATCTAAGCCAAGCTTTCGGTGATCATCTAAGAAAAAGTGGAATTTTTTCACAAACACTCCACTTGGGAACGCCACAATGGAATGGTGTGTCGGAAAGGAGAAATCAAACTTTATTGGATATAGTTCAATCGAGGATGAGTCACACAGATCTTCCATTTTCCTTTTGGGGATATGCTTTAGAAACTGTTGCGTTTACGCTAAACAGAATTCCATCAAAATCAGTGATAAAGACTCCATATGGACTGAGAAGTTCCTAATTTGTGTTTTCTTAAGATTTGGGGTTGTGATGCTTATGTTAAACGTATGTTTACAGAGAAGCTAGGACCCAAATCTAATAAATGTTTCTTTGTAGGTTATCCTAAAGAGACCAAAGGTTATTACTTCTACAATCCCACCGAGAACAAAATGTTTGTTGCTCGTAATGGTGTCTTTCTTGAAAGAGAATTTCTATCTAATGGAACCAGTGGGAGTAAAGTAATACTCGAAGAAGTTCGAGAACAACAGGAGGATGTTCTAATTTTTCAAGAAGAACATCATTTGGATCTATGAAGAGCATAGAAACTACACCTGTTGAACATGAGGTGCGTAGGTCTGAAAGGAACTGTCACGAGCCCAATAAATTTTGGGATTGGGTGACGGATCCTTGTGATCTATTAATTATAGAAAGTGATGAACGTACATCTTACAAGGGAGCATTGATGGACCCCGATTCCGAAAAATGGTTAAAGGCCATGAAATCTGAAATGGAATCCATATCAATTAACAAAGTATGGACTTTGGTTGATTTTCCTGATGGTAATATACATATATACAAAGCTGGATTGGTAGCTAAAGGTTTCACACAAATTCATGGTATTGACTATGATGAAACTTACTATCCAGTCGTGATGCTTAATTCCATTCGGATTCTCCTAGAAACTGCTGCCTATCATGATTATGAGATATGAAAAATGGATGTGAAAACAGCTTTCCTTAATGGAAATATCAAACAGGATGTGTATATGACACAACCTGAAGGTTTCAAAATTCGTAAGAGTGCTGGGAAAGTACGTNAGGTTTCACAGTTCGTAAGAGTGTTGGGAAGGTATGCAAGCTTCACCGTTCCATCTATGGATTGAAGCAAGCATCTCGGAGTTGGAATCTTCGTTTTAATGAAGCAATCAAAGATTTTTATTTCATTAGAAATGAAGAAGAACCATGTGTTTACAAGAAATCTAGTGGGAGCGCAGTTGTTTTTCTGGTATTGTATGTAGATGACATACTGCTCATTGGAAATGACATTCCTTTACTTCAGTCAGTTAAAACATGGTTAGGAAGTTGTTTCTCAATGAAAGATATGGGAGAAGCCGCATATATTCTTGGAATAAGAATCTATAGAGATAGATTAAACAAGCTTATTGTACTATGTCAGGATACTTATATTGATAAGGTCTTACATAGGTTCAAGATGTATGATTCTAAGAAAGGTTTTCTACCAATGTCTCATGGCATAGTTCTTAGCAAGACTCAGTGTCCTTCGACACATGATGAGCGAGAACATATGAGAAAGATTCCTTATGCATATGCTATAGGATCTATTATGTATGACATGTTATGCACTCGCCCAGATGTTGCATATGCTTTGAGCATGACAAGCAAATACCAGTCTGATCCAGGTGAAAGTCAATGGATAGTAGTCAAGAACATCCTTAAGTACTTGAGAAGAACTAAGGATAAGTTCTTGGTTTATGGAGGAGGTAGGAACTTATTGTGAGTGGTTTCTCATATCAAGCTCTTAGACAAAAAAAGATGATTTTCGATCAAAGTCTGGTTTGACTTTTGCCTCAATAGAGGAGATGTAAAAACTAGCAGAGTTCCAACAGATGCAAATTTTTCTGATCCTTTGCCTAAGCTCCCTTCATAGCCTAAGCGTGAGAGTCACGCTACTGCAAAAATTATATTTTTGATGTTCATGTTTGCATACATTTGATATGTTTTTTAAATTAATGAAATTTGTTTTAGTATTATTTTCTTATTTGATAATTAAATAATAAGTCCCCAAATAATTTATATTATTCTTATAGATCATCAAATGCGTGACTTGATCCTGAAACTATATAAGTGAAAGATGATATAAATTAAGTAAGGTCCCTAGTCAAAAGTTATTATAATGGGACATAATATCTATAAGTGACTAGTATGTGAGGTGATTAATGACTAAGTTTCGTGGCATCATTAATATGTAGTATTAAAGTCAATCACATAGATGTGTGTTGGAGAATACAATATCGGTCTGACCCGCTATGAGAACTCTACAAGATTGTTATATGAGTGTCATAAGAGTTTCTCATAATAACTATAGAGTATAGTCATTTGACCTGAGTTCGTCATGATTTTCTTACATATGGATTAGTGCATTTTTACCTTGTCAAACGTCAGCCGTAAAAGGTGATTATAAAGGTATTGATTAGGTGTATTATAAAGTGTGTGAGAAACATGGATGGAACAAGATGGGATTTGTCCCTTCCATATAACGGGAGATAGATATCTCAGGGCCTTTCGAAGATTTGATACTGAAAAATGCGTGGCCGCGCTCAAATGAGGTGAATGTCAGTCATTTGGTTTATCAGTATAAATCATAGTTTGATAAACGTGATCTAGCTTAAATAAGGATGACACAGTGTCTTGCCTTATGCTGAGATCGAGGTATAGAGACAAAAGGATATATGAATAGATGATTCCAGTACAAGTGAGAAATTGTTGGGAATGTCCTGAAATCTTTTGTACTTACTCTAGATAAAGTTGTAGTGTCAAGGTTTGATAACTATATAATATTAGGTGGTTATAATGTTTTTCTAGAGACCGCTTATAATCTATAGTTTATGAATCCATTACTAATATTATATAATCATACAGGGTCACACACCCAAGCAAACTGGATTAGTGATTTTATTAGGTTTTAACAATATAATATATATTATATATAAGATATAATTATATATTTATTTTGTGTTCATAAGATTATTATATAAATATATATATATATATATAACCGTATTATTACACGTGATTAAGAATCACGTAAATTAACATTGGGCTTAGCCCATGATTATAACTTTGGTACATTAATGGGTTAATGTGTATATATATGCATTGATGAGGGTTAATAATTTTGAACGAGAGTTTAGTCGAACGAGAAAACCCTAGAGAGAGAAAAAGAGAGAGACGAATTGCTCGTCGTGACGGCTCTTTAGAGATTTGATCTCGTAAGGTACTAGCATACCGTCTTCGATCCAGTATGTGTGCGTGTGGATACCGGTAGAGGCACGACACTTGGAGTGCTCTGAAATCTCGACTAGTTTCTTTAACTTTTCCGCTGCGTAATTAGCAGGTATGTTTTATACCTTGTGATTTAGATCTAAATTCATTATTTGCATGTATCCTTGGAAATTGACTTTATAATTAATATTTATAAAGCATTATAAATTGGTACGAATTGCAACACGAACCAGTCCACAATTATTTCAATTCTAGGGTCCATTAATTGTTGTTGTACTGGTCAGGGTCAAACTGGTACCGGCTCATAAATTCAACACTTTTTTAAACATTTGAATCTTTCCTTAATTTGAAGTTTGATCTTTGTTCTGATTGTGAAACCTCTTCTCTTTTCTGTTTCTAATTATGATTATACACATTTTCATCATTAGAACTTGTGCTTTATCTATGATTAGTGAGTAGTTCATTTCTAAGCAAATAGGTTAGGTAGATTAGGGTGATTAGATGATTGAATATGAATTTTATGAGTTGAATATCTTAAATCTTCATTCAATAGGTGTGCTTAATGCTAGATTTGACTTGATCACTCAAGTTTAGTTCATAGGATGAATTGTGCACAAAAGATGTTCGATAAAATTCATAAACCAAATATTGTTTGCTAAATGACACTATCCAAGATATTGTTTTTAGTTATTTTAGTGGTTTATAATGAATTAGTTCTTATTGCCTCTAGATTGTGTAATTATCCAAGAGATTATTTTTAGTTACATGATTAAGAAGGGATTAGTGCGATGAGAGTTGATTGGTCTAATTAAGGGTATTCTAAACCAAGGATTAGCACTGGAATGTGAGTATTAACACCAAAGAACATCATTTGATCATCCGAGTCAATTGCCTTTACCTATTTTCATAGTCTTTTATCTTGATTTACATTTCAATTTTCTGTTGGCTTTTCTTATATTGTTGATTTTTCATTGCTTTGACTTTTAGTTGACTTTTATGTTTAAATTTAAAATGTTTACTTTGAATCAAAAATATGGGTTATCGGGCCGATCCGTTGTTGCCTAGACATTAATTTGACCAAAAAAAAAAGAAATAAAATAAAAGAAGAAATAAAAAATCTATTATGCCTTAGATTGAATGAGATTCTCGTAAGTTTTAGTGTGTTATTTATCATAATTTGTATTGACTCTTAAATGTTACAATGACATGAGTATGTTTGAGATACTTATTTAGACATTGAATTGAATAAATTTTTGCTTATCAGTTTCTCGCCGGAAACCTATTCTCTTTGTCTGAAGACCATTGTGGACGCTTTATGGTATCATCTCCTCCTCCTCCTCCTCTTCTTTTTATGGTTTCAAGTGGGTAAGGGAGACATTTATGCCACTGTTACTTTGGATTTCACCATTGGATCATCTAAATTTGCTCCGGTGAGGTCTTCATCTTCGTCGGCGACATATGAGTTGAAGAGTTCTCCTTCAACTCTAGGGCTCCTATGGTTTTCTTTATGTTGGGCCTGAGTCTAATTTTAGCCTTAGAAATCTGGTCCATTTCTCTTTTATTTGAGTAATTGTGGATTTGAGTTTGTTTTGCGTTGATTTTTTTTTTTTTTGTCAACCACACATTTGTTATTATGAAAAAAAATTCCTTGATTGGTAACCCCATCAAGAGGAGAGTACCCAACAAAGATTGGGCTGATTTTGTATGGGGTAAATTCTGGATATTACATTTATTATATTAATATTATAACCTTATAAAAATGAGAAATCACATAAAAAAACATCGAGAATACAATTTCCTAACACTTTTAACCTTGAAGTAGGAGCACTAGCACTTAAAACCTTAAAAATATAAAATGTATCTTTGATAACCTTGAAACCAATTCCCGACTTACACGTCATTTTTTGAATTAATGGAAATTTTAACTCCGTATAAAAGCAGTTAGAATAATTAATACGATTTGACTTTACATTTAATGCGACTAATTTATGAATGAAAAAACAGAAAAAACACAAACAAATGTGTTTAGAATCAAACAAGTTTTTTGTCAACTTTTTGTATTAAAATAATTAAACAAACTCATATTGGGTACAATAATTCCCACCAAAAAGAAGATGAAACCCCATATTAGTTAGATGCTCTCAAACAAGGAGGAATTAACTACTCTGAAATGGAGTTTAAAATAAGTCTTGAAAGACCACGGAACCTAGAAAAAAACACCCTTCTAGATCGACATAAGCGACCTCTAATTTCCTAATAAACATGACTAAAACCTTTCTAGGAATTGAACACCGGAAACGTGCCCACATAAGTTTGTTCCTCCCTGTATAAGTACAATAAGTTGACAATATTAAAAGCATCTCACATAAAAACATCACACACACAAAAGAAGACAGACCCACATATTCATACAAACAGTAGAAAGCTTAATTCGAAGAATCTCTCACTACCAACAGTTACATTAGGTCTGATAATTTTCCAGGCTGTCTTATAGAAAGCCGCATTGAACCCCGTTAGGCTTGGGGGCTTTGTTTGGGTTTAGCTTAAAAATTGTTTGCATTATTTCTAAAATCTGGAGAAAGGGAGAAATCCAGAAAAGACTTTAACAATGATAGGGAGCACACCTTTTGGCCACTACAAGAAATATGACTATATATAGCGTACCAGGATAGCGTTTTTTGTGTTACTGCTATGGTAAATGGACACGGATTTTATCCATAGTTTTTCATTTATTTGGACACTATTGTTACATTCTCGGAAAACAAAAATACGTAGGCGCGTAAATTTTGGTAAGTTTTGTCACTTACTATTGCATATAATACAAAAAAACGCTATGGTATTTACAAAATCACCTAACGTTTTCAGCATAATCAATTCGACTTTGTTATTTCTCTCTAAATTTCTTCATTACTTCGGGACAAATTGTTCATCTCACCAATTAGAAGATCCATTTTTTAATCGAAAAGGTATCTTCCTGACTTCCTCATATACTTCAGCTTTTAGTTAATTGTGATTTCGAGGTATCATAGATATACATATTGTTTGAATTCCTTAGACTAAAATATATGCCAGTAAAGATGAGAGGAAACTCTAATGGGACCCGTCGTAGTAAACGTAACCTAGGCTTAGAGCCTACAGAACCTCCATTAGAATTGGGTAAAAATGCAGCCAGAGGAAGTAAGAAAACAAGTGGTACTAAAAAAGAAGAACATGTTATCAGGGATCAAAATCGGGTTAAAAATGCTAGCAATGATGAGATCCAAACAAAGTAAAATAGGAGTTCTGAAACAAATGAGGAGGTTATTGTTAATCTGTCAAATTCCAATAAGTCAGTTGAACCTAAAGAATTAGATAGAGGGGTGGAAGATGTTGAGGATGAGAATGTAAGACCACTTGAAGACGAGGATAAAGTTAATGAAAATGATGATGGTTTTGTTGAGCATGATCAGGGTGAAGATGAGATAGAAGTGTCCGAGAAACAACCTCTTGAGGAAGAAAATAATCAGAGTACTCAACAGAATGACCATGAAGAAAATGATCAGAGTACTGAACATAATGACAGTGTTAACAATGAGAGCAGTGAAGAAAATCAAACTCCAGTTAATGAAATGAAGGAAAAAAAAAAGAGAAGAGGACCAACAAAGATGCGTACAGTTGCTACAAATCCTAATGAAAGGGTCTCAGTGTCTTTCAATGAGTATGGTGAACATGTTGGATCTGGTTCTGTTACATTGTCATCTTTTCTTGTTCCTCTGGTGAGAGAACATATTCCAGTTACATTGGCTGACTGGAGACAACTTGATCAAGTGTCTAAGAATACCATGTGGGAGGAGATCTAGGTATGTTTGAGCAATTTAAACAATTTAATTATCTTGATCCAAGTGTTCATTTTAGCAAATTTTGATGCATGGGAGGTTTGACATGAAAGAAGAGTGGCAGAAAAAGGTTCTTATGAAGCAGCTGGGATGTTTGTGGAGGGCTGGGAAGTCAAGGCTGGTGGGACAAGTAAGAAATGCCACAAGTCTTGCTGAGAGGATTGCTTTAAAACCTAGCAACATCCTATCTTCTCAAGTATGGAACTCATGGGTTAAGAGCAAGACTTCTCACCCGTTTAAGGTTTTAATGTTGATGTAATGGTCATATTTTCTTATTTATATGTCTTTTAGCTTTAATTAAGTAATGTTATTGTAGGAAACAAGCAACATGTACAAACATCTGAGGAAAAAAACATATACCTCACACAACCAGTCGCAAAGGGATGCTTAGATTAGCTTATGATATGGTAATTAAAATGAATATTCGATTGAATACTATGTAAAAGATTATTCAACATTATAATCTTTTTTGTTATACAGAAAAAAATAGTACCGATCCAACGAAGATTACTAGGAGTAAGATTTGGATTGCCGAACACACACATACGGATGGTAGAGCTGTGAGGCATGAATTTGCTGAAACAGTTGTAAGTAGTTAAGAAACTTGTTTATACATGGTTGCATATATAAATGACCATTTTTATATCTTGTGTGTAAAATATTTATATTAGGAACAAATAAAGTCACTCGATAGTCAGATGGACTCTACATCCTGTGATAACTTCAAGGAAGATGCATTAAGCAAGGTTTTGGGAAAAGAGAGACATGGAAGAGTGCAAGGATATGGCAGAGGAATCAATTCTACTAAGCTATCATTTCTGCAAGTTAGAGACTCAATGATTGCTTATTTGAAAAGTCAGGTTGAAAATTTGAAGGGAATGGTGGATGGATTAATAGTTCGAACAAAGACTGGTGGTACTAAAACATCTTAGAGTGTTTCTGAATTCAAATAAGGTGTGATAGTACACTTGCTGGATTGGACTGATGAATCGGGAGATGTTGTGATTGGGGAAGGTTCATTTTGCTCAGCTGATCCGTACGACAAAGTTGGTAGGATACCAATTGGTCCTTCTGCAGCAGCCATTATTGTGACATCTGCAATCACACCTGAAGCTGCTCTCTGGAGGCCTATATCAGTATCAGTATCATATGNTGATGAATCGGGAGATGTTGTGATTGGGGAAGGTTCATTTTGCTCAGCTGATCCGTACGACAAAGTTGGTAGGATACCAATTGGTCCTTCTGCAGCAGCCATTATTGTGACATCTGCAATCACACCTGAAGCTGCTCTCTGGAGGCCTATATCAGTATCAGTATCATATGTTGGCCTAGCTGTGGGAAGCAAGATTGCATGGCCTGTTGAGAGAGTGATTGTGGCCAGGCAAACAATTTCTCAAGATGTAAGTTTCTCAATCTAATTTTCTTAATTACTCTTCAAGTAAAATCAGTTTAAACCGGACGCAAAGATGTAAAATCTTTGATTATACCAATGGGAACTATGAGGTTGTTGGGGAAGGTATCCTTTGCTCAACAGATCCAATGGAAAGGGTCAACAAGATCCCTATAGGTCTAAATGCTGTTAGTGTTAAAGTTGATACGATTTGTAAGGACAACGCTTTTCTTTGGAG
>OVBE01004472.1:0-23860 GCA_900406425.1 Iberis pinnata | reverse complement strand
CGTAAAAGAAAGGCTTGATCTGAAAAGATCCAAAATCCAGAATGTAGTAACAAATCCTAAACGGCAACGGCGCCAAATTGATAATAGGGATTTTGAGTCCCGGGTTTATCAATCAACCCATCGTTGTAGTATAGATGATGATGGGTTTTGTCAATCCATAATGGGAGCGTAATAAGCAATGTGGATGTATTGGATACTTTAAAGTCAAGCTAAATGTTAAAAAGGGGTTTGGTTGTTAAATGGTCCTAAGTGCAATGAATGTAAAAAGACATACAACAGAGAGAGGCTTAAAACACTTTTGGATGCAAAACAGAGTAAAAGCAAGAAAGGGNTGAAGACAAAGGGTAATTGACTTGGGAATCCATCATGGGCTACCTAAGTACCTAACATACCTCAAACAATGAGTTGACCCCTAGATAGTAGCTCTACAAAAAATCAATTCCAATTCCTTGGCAACCAATCTCAAGCAAAGCAATCACACACTCAACTATCGTCACAGACGGCGACTAACTAGCAGGCATTAACCTCTACTACTCTAGCTAACTCGTTTCCCACATCTATTCACAGAGAAGGGGAAACGAATCTCTGGAACTCCCTCGGTCCGGTCACCTCCCATAACTCATCTTCCGGTGTTGAAGGGCCTAACAGCGGATCTCTGTCCCTTCCGGGTAGGAGTACAATCAGCATTAAGCTGAGGAGGACCAGAAAGGATCTAAGAAACAAACAACTTAGGCACCCAAGCAACCCCAGAACATCAACCCAAATCTACCCCCATCTTCAGGAACTTGGATGACTACTCACTACTCATGGGAATAGAAGTAGATGAAACAGCAAACATAACTTCAAACCTAAACATGCAGATCTAAGAAGAACAACAAGAACACAAACCCAGAAATGAACAACAGCAATGAAACAGTAAGCTAAACAAGAGATTAAAAACTTAAAACGAAAATCAACAAGAACCAGATATGCAATAAGGTAGAGCTAAGCAAGGAAACTAAAGAAAAACATAAGATTAACTAAATATTTGAAAAAATGGTTTTTACACCAAGAACATCAAGAACAAAACTAAGAAAATGAAAACCTAAGACAAAACCTAAAAGGAAAGAAAAACTAAATCTTGTGCAATTGGAGGCGAATTAGGGCTTTTATAGTGTTGAGAGAAAAACCCTAATTCGTACTAAAAACAAAATGCCAATCATTGTCTTGGATCTTGGGCCTTGCTTCAGGTGGTATCCGAATTCGAGTTGGTCGGGTCGGAGCGTGTTTGCCTTTGAATTGGTGAGTGCACGATCAATCTGGGTTAAGGATGCTTGCTTAGGATCGATCCAGCTGAGATGCGTCCAAAGTGCGTCTGAGGTTGGGATCGATCCCGGCATTGAGTGCCTGAGATCGATCCCAACATAGGTGAAATCGATCTCATATGTTCTCTTCTTAGTACTGCTTCATCTTCGTGCACTTCCTTAGCTTCGTTTGAGACTTCACCGAAAACGTTGAAAGAGAGAGAGGGGGATCGATCTGAAGTGGTTGCCAGATCGATCTGAAGTGGTTGCGGGATCGATCTTGTAAGTGTCAGGATCGATCCTGCAAGTGTTGGGATCGATTATGCAAGTGTTGGGATCGATCCCGAAGGTGCTGAGTTGGGATCGATCCTACTTCGGCGCTGAAGTTCCTAAGATCGATCCTGCATAGTGTTGGGATCGATCCTGCCTTGGTTCGGAGGTATGTCCAGTCCATTCCACGCTGAGTGCTGAGTGCTGCTCCTAAGTGCTGCTTTTCTGAAATTTCTTAAATCCTTCCCAAAAACTCCTGAAAGTCCTGAAAACCCTCCAAAATGCGTGCATATGGAAATTCTAATGCAAAAGTCCTAAAAATCTTAAACTTAGTGAAATCGACCATAAATATGATGTATGCACGCTTTTAGACCTCATAATCGATGCTAATTGATATGTAAAATCCATGAAAATTCAGAGCCATCAACTCCTCCAAACTAAATTCTTGCTTGCCCTCAAGCAANCAAACTAAATCCTTGCTTGCCCTCAAGCAAGTAATTCAGAAGTCTGGGAGTGAGGTTTGAAAGTGGGAACTCAGAACAAAAACATGCTGCAAACACAGGTAATGTTAATGTCCTGATTACTAGTTTTAGAATGCAATCTTAAGTTCATCTTACTTAAAACCTTTAGCCATACTCATCAAAGTTCATCACAGACCAATTCCAACTTCCACAATGCATTCAAATCCGTTTGTCCCTTTAACATTCATTAATCAAGAACCATGGATCAAGTCATGTGCCTTCAATGAACTCATTTGGTCAAGGACAGATTAAGGAGTAAAAATGACCCATTCATGCAGTGGTTAGTAATTCAGAACAAGTGTTCTCTCAAAAAGGGAATGAGCTTTAGCAGAAGGCTAAAGGTAAGAACACTTAGATGCATACAGAAATAAGATCTCATCTACCCAATGCTAATGAAATCTAAGTTTCCTAATTCTACCCAGAGATGCGTCTTAGTTCTACCCTTTTGAAACTTCAAGTGATCAAACCCATTTTCATTTCCATTTTTCTATTCTTTCGTTGTTACCCTTAGGAGAGACTTCTCTTTTTTAAATGCTGCTAGCTGCTTCAGGAACTTCATTACTTAAATACTTAATGGCTTTTGACCTTCTTACTTGCACTATCTTTTGAGTTTTACCTTTTTGCATTCATTGTCATATTTTCCTTCTTTACTAGTCATACTTCTTTTGCATATTAACGTTCCCCCAAATTTTCTACTAGCATGTTCTCATTCTTTTTCATTTCATCTCCTAAGGTTCTTCCTTAACTTTTCCCATTGTCACCAACTACCAATACCCTCAGAATCGATGCTACTTGATATGTAAAATCCATGAAAATTTAGAGTCATCAATTATCTTCAAGAATTTCCACATGGTTTGCTCCATAATCCTCTTCTGACCTTGTTTGCTCTCTAATGGCCAGCTGACTTGCATTGAGTGTATCTTCTATCTCAGGAATGGTTTTGGAGTGATTCTTATTATGTTAAGCTCTATTTCCTGTAAAAAAAATAGACTTACAATTATTGGACTGAGGCAGATCTCCTTGAGGCTCAAATGGACAAAATTCTCTAGCAACTCTTCATTGAAGCCATCCGAGCTTAAGTTAACTTCTGGGTTATTTTTGTGAAGCCTCCAAGTTCCATAGTGCTTATTAAAGTCGGGATCACTTCATTGAATCCTTCTCTAAGTCTCCTATCCTTGGATCATGTCATTGGAGCTTCATTGACTTGTGGTACAAGTGTTGGTTCCATGTTTGGTTCGATGTCCTCATCATTCCCACCCTCTTCAGAAGGTTTTGACCTCAAAAATGGATCATCTACATCAGATGGAGAAAGATCAGCAACATTGAAGCTATGTGAGATATTGAACTCACATGGAAGTTCCAATTGATATGCATTGTCATTGATCTTCTTTAGAATTTTGAATGGACCATCTCCTCTAGGTGCTAGCTTTGAACTCCTCTTTTGTGGGAATCTTTATGGTCTCATATCCAACCAAACCTAATCTCCTGGTTCAAGAACCATCTCCTTGCGTCTTTATCAGCCCGCTTCTTGTATTCTTCAGTCTTCTTCTCAAGATTGTCCTTAACCTTTTGGTGAAGCTTCTTCACAAATTCACCCTTCTTAGGACCATCTAAATTAACTTGCTCAGCTTGTGGAATTGGTGAAAGATCCAGCGGGGCTAGTGGATTAAACCAAACACAACTTCAAAGGGAGACATCTTAGTAGCAGAGTGACTAGCATGGTTATAAGCAAATTCAATAAAAGGCAAACAATAATCTAACCATGATTTCATATTACGACCAAGGGTAACTCTAAGTAAAGTAGATAAAGTACGGTTTATCACTTCTGTTTGTCCATCCGTTTGAGAATGACAAGTTGTAGAAAATACCAGCTTTGTGCCAAGCTTTTTCCATAAGGTTCTCCAGAAATGACTTATGAATTTTGCATCCCGATCAGATACAATCGTCCTAGGTAATCCATGTAAGAGCACAACTTCTTTGAAGAATAGATCAGATGTTTGGGTGGTATCATTAGTCTTGTCACATGGTATAAAATGTGTCATTTTTGAAAATCGATCAACAAAAACAAAGACAGAATCTTTGTGTATAATCTTTGGCAAACCTAGCACAAAATCCATAGAAATATCCACCCAAGGTGCATTAGGAATAGGTAATGGTAAATAAAGACCATGAGGATGTGACATGGATTTAGCTTTATGAAAAGCTACACATCGAGAACAATGTTTCTCCACATCTTTCTTGAGGTGAGGCCAAAAGAAATGATCAACCACTACTGCCAATGTTTTATCCACACCAAAATGACCCATAAGACCACCACCATGTGCCGTTTTGATCAGAAACTCCCTTAAAGATCCTTGTGGAATGCACAACCTCTTGTCTCAAAATAAAAATCCATCATGTAGGTAATATGCTCCAAATGCTCCTTTTTCACTTTGTTCATAGGCTTCTCCAAAGCCTGGATCATCTTTGTATAGCTCCTTGATGTGCTCAAATCCTAAAACCTTTGCTTCCATTGTAGAAATCAGTGCATGTCTTCTTGATAATGCATCTGCTACCACATTTTCCTTTCCCTTTTTCTACTTTATAACATATGGAAACGTCTCAATAAATTCCAGCCACTTAGCATGCCTTTTCTTGACTGAAGTTTAACCTCTTAGATGCTTAAGACTCTCATGATCTGTATGTGTAATAAACTCCTTGGATAAAAGATAATGCTGTNAATGCATCTGCTACCACATTTTCCTTTCCCTTTTTCTACTTTATAACATATGGAAACGTCTCAATAAATTCCAGCCACTTAGCATGCCTTTTCTTGACTGAAGTTTAACCTCTTAGATGCTTAAGACTCTCATGATTTGTATGTGTAATAAACTCCTTGGATAAAAGATAATGCTGTCATGTTTCAAGTGCTCTAACCAATACATAGAGTTCCTTATCATATGTTGGATAATTGAGCGTGGCTCCACTTAATTTCTCACTAAAGAATACTATTGGCCTCTTCCTTTGATGTAGTACAATTCTTATTCCCAGCCTGGATGCATCACACTCTACTTCAAACATTTCTTCAATATATGGTAGAGCTAAAACAGGTGCTTTAGTAAGACATTCTATGAGAGTGTTAAAGGCTGTCTCTTGAGCTGCTCCACATGAAAATGGTATATTTTTCTTCATCACAACAATTAGGGTGCTGTTATAGTGCTAAAGTCCTTCACAAAGCGTCTATAGAAACTTGCAAGACCATGGAAGCTTCTAACATGATGAATTGTAGTTGGTGTAGACCATTCTTGAATTGCATTGATTTTCACTTCATCAACCTGTAATCCCTTTCTACTCACAACAAAACCTAAAAAAAACAAGTTGATTAGTACAAAATGTGCACTTCTTGAGGTTAGCATAGAGGCATTCCTTTCGAAGTGTTTGCAAAACAAGTTCTAGATGCTCAATATGATTAAATAAGCATTTGTTGTAAATAAGGATATCATCAAAGTACACAACAACAAATTTACTTACGAAATCCCTTAAAACGTGGTTCATGAGACGCATGAAGGTGCTTGGTGCGTTTGTCAAACCAAAAGGCATGACAAGCCACTCATACAGCCCTTGTTTTGTCTTGAAGGCAGTTTTCCATTTATCTCCTTCACGCATTCTCACTTGGTGATACCCACTTTGAGATCTACCTCTGAAAATATGGTTGCTCCACTAAGCTCATTTAACATGTCATCTAGATGCGGAATTGGATGCCTATACTTGAGGGTAATGTTGTTTATTGCTCGGCAACCCACACACATCCTCCATGTGCCATCTTTCTTTGGTACTAATAATACCGGTACAACATAAGGACTAAGGCTTTCCTAGATGTATCCCTTGTCCATCAAGTCTCGAACTTGCTTCTCAAGTTCTTTAGTCTCTTTCAGGTTCATTCGATATGCTGGTTTGTTGGGCAATGCTGAACCTGGAACAAGATCAATTTGATGTTCTATACCTCGAATTAGAGGTAAACCAGGTGGTATCTCTTATGGAAAAATATCCTTAAATTTATCTAAGAGAGCCTTAATTTCTACTGAAAATTCTAATTCATCTAGGCCTGCACTTAGACATTCTTTAAATAACATTAGTAGCATGGTCCCCTTGGCATTCATGGGTTTAGAAACAACACTAGGAGATAAATAAAGACTAGATTTACTTACTTCACTTTCTTTGCTCATATGCACTTGTAATTCATGTACTTCAGATGGTGAAAGAGGTGCAAGAGTGAATTTATGGTCTTTGTGCATAAATGTGTACTGGTTGGTGCGTCCATCATGATTAGTAGCTTGATCAAATTGACATGGTCTACCAACTAAAATATATCCAGCTTGCATAGGAACCACGTCACAAACAACTTGATCTTGATATTTTCCAACACTAAATGGAACATCAACTTGTTCGGTGATTTTCAGCTCGCTTTGATCATTGAGCCATCTCAGCTTATATGCCTCAAGATGCTTAGTCTTCTCAAGTCCTAATCTGTCCACCATATACTTGCTAGCCACATTAGTACAAGAACCATCATCTATGATCAGATTACATACCTTGATTTTAATGGTGCATCTAGTGTGGAAGATGTTCTCTTTTTGCATTTTATCTTCAGGTTGCACAAGAACACTCAACATTCATCTGGTCACAAGTAATTCTCCAACTTCATTCTCTTGCTCATTAGGATCATCACCTTGCTCATCTTGACACTCATAATCTCCATTGTTGGTCAGAATCATTATCCTTTGATTTGGGCATTCCCAGAGATGTGTCATCTTCCCTGACACTTAAAACATGTTATATCACGAGTTCTTTGAGTATCATTAGAGCTCTTACCTTGTTCTGGTCGATTGAACTTAGGAACCTCTGTATTCTTTCCCTTGGAGTGAGAACTTATCTAAATCGATTTCCCTTTGTCAAGAGGAATAGGATTACTTGATGCCCACGTTTAAGATGTTTTACCACGGTTTGACAAAGCTGATTTTCTTTTAATTTTCTGCTCAACTTGGACAACAAGGTGCAGAAACTCATGTAAGCTATTGTATTGAGATCTTTCCACCTTTCTAGCAATGCGCTCTTGTAATCCATCAACGAATTGAGCCATTAAAGCTTCTTCTGATTCTTCTAACTCCAGAGAGTTCATAAGCTTTTCAAACTCTTCAAAATACTCATCTACACTTCTGGTTCCCTGTGATAACTTACGAAAACGTTTTTGTAAGTCTCTATGATAATGTTCAGGGACATACCTAAGTCCTAGAAGGTATTTTATGTCAGTCCATGTTACTACAGATGCAAAGCGTTGCCTCCTTCTCTCAGCTACATTTCTGTCCCACCATGCAAGTGCATTATCTGTGAGTTGTGCTGCAGCAACAACAACTTTCTTGCGTTCATTATACCCATAACATTCAATGATATGCTCAAGTCTCCTCTCCCAATCCATATAAACTTCTTGATTTGATTTTCCTGCAAAATTAGGAGGGGTTAGCTTAATATTATAATTCTATCCAAGTGCTTCTCCTTCTCGGAATGGGTTTGTCCTTAAGAGGATTTTTTTTCTCCTATGTGGTTGATACTGAAAAGGATCAGGTGGATCATCCTCTAGTTCATGCATGTCATCTTCATCTTCATCCTCATCTTGGTTATTTTGGTTGACTGGAGCGCCTCTGATAGGTTGACGTCTAGGCTAATCTAAACGCCTTATTCGTTCTCCAAACTCCTGTCTCATCGTTCCAATAACTAGAGTAACGTTCCTCATCTCTTCTCTCATGGAATTTAACATCTGCAAAAAAGCATCTTGTTGATTTCCATCACCATTAGCCATTTTCGTTACTTCTTATGCTTACACAATAGTAAACATATCAAAATACCAAAAACAGAAACTGAATAGTCACAGAAACTCAAAACAAATCAGATTTCTCTAAAATGATTCAAGAAGCAACTATGATGAACGAAATACTTAAACAAACACAAAAAACCTAAAACAAGAATGAAGACACTTTTTATTTTGATTTTCGATTTATAGAATCAAACAGAACAAAAACAACCCAGAAAACACAAACAAAAGATGAACAGACACAAAGTGACAGAACTGAAAAGATAAAGGGATAGAAGGTTAGAACCAAAGGTAGGACTTTTGGCTCTGATACCAAATGATATAAGACTCTGGGGAGAGTCTTTGGCTGCGGAAGATGGGAACAAACACGCTGGCTTTCACGCTCTCTCGTGCTGGTTCAGTGGGTGAAGGTGATACGATATTGGATCAAACAAGCTGGCTATAACGCTCTCTCTAGTACGATCAGTAGATGGAAGTGAGGATGGATCGAAAGCACCACATAGATTATGTAAGGATCTCTGATACAGCAAACAAGCTCTTCCTATGGTGATACCACACACAAATGACATAAGTGAGTACCACTTGAAAGAGATGAAAATGCAACTTTATTAATCAACAAAAAGGTATGAGGTTTACAAGGAAGCAACTTTATATAGTCGTTCTTCAGCTTAAAACCTAATTAGCTCGACACTAATTCAAAAGAAAGACTCAAAACAACATGACTTGCAAAATAAAACAAGAAAGCGTTTAAACACACAAAACAGAAATGTTTGCAAACTTAAAATAAAATAACCCAAAGTGTTAAATCACGTCTTGGGCTTGAAATTATGTCTTTTGAAATCTTATATGCCTTAGATAAACTCAGTTTAACCTGCATAAATTTCATAGATTGAAAATACCTGATTTTGGCTCGGTTTGTGTGGTTTAGGAGCTAAAATAAAATATGCTTGTTCAGGTCCGTCCAGCTTGAATTATTTGATGATTTCTTCTTCTTCTAGTCCCTTGAGGCTTTTATGAGAGTTATCTTCAAGAATTTACACATGGTTTTCTCTATAATCCTCTTCTTACTTTGTTTCCTCTCTAATGGCTAGCTGACTTGTATTGAATGTATCTTCTAGCTCAGGAATGGTCTTGGAGTGATTCTTATTGTGTTTAGCTCCATTTCCTGTCAAAAAATAGACTTACAATTATTGGACTGAGGCTAGATCTCATTGAGGCTCAAATGGACGAAATTCTCTAGCAACTCTTCATTGAAGCCACCCGAGCTTAACTTAACTTCTGGACTATTTTTGGTGAAGCCTCCAAGTTCCATAGTGCTTATTAAAGTTTGTATCACGTCATTGAATCCTTACCTAAGCCTCCTAGCCTTGGATCGTGTCATTGGAGCTTCATTGAGTTGTGGTACAAGTGTTGGTTCTATGTTTGGTTCAATGTCCTCATCTGTCTTACGCACCATGGTGAGAAGTAATCTCAAGTCATGGGATTCACCTGTAATCATGGTAAGCATTCCTCAAATTTTTTTTCTCCTTTTGAAATTGTATATGAGTTTAATCCACAATCGCCATTAGACTTTATCCCTTTGCCTTTAAGTGAAAGATGCAATTTATATGGAAATAAGAAAGTTGAACAAATCCGGAAGATACATGCTAAGGCTAAGGAGAACATAGAGAAGAAAACAAATTTTTACGAGAAACATGCCAACAAGAGTCAAAAATATATGATTTTCGAATAGGAGATCTGGTGTGAATCAATCTGCAAAAATATCGCTTTCCAGAAGAGCGAAAATCCAAGCTCATGCCGCGAGTAGATGGACCTTTTGAAGTTTTCCAACGAATCAACAACAATGCATACAGACTCGACAAAAAAAAGAGAAGTATCACACCTCAAGTGCTTTTAATGTTTCTGACTTGATTCTTTATGTTGCAAATACATATTTGAGGACAAATCCTCTTCTAGAGGAAGAGGATGATATGATTGTGACCAGTTCAAAAGAGGAAGAGATAGAACCCGATCCAGAAGGAAGGATCACCCGGTCCAAAGCAAAGGAGCTAGCCAAGAAGATCTATACATTGATCCATTCAGATTCAAAAGCTTCCCTGGATGTTTTTAACGTGCTCATCTCTAGCCAGACAGAAGAACCAGGTAACTATTATTGAGTAGCTAAGTGATGTGATTCGTGTACTATTTTTTCCTTAGTGGAAAAGGTTTTGTCCCACTAGATTTTCCTATCACAAAGGTTTTAACGAGGCAAGTCACATCACTACGCCTAAGCTACTTAGAATGGTTACCTTGGCTAAAATTTCTTAGACACTTCTACGGTTTTAAACCAAATAAGTGTTTCATTTTTTTCTTTCTTTTATCAGACTTCTAGTTGTTTTTATTTTAAACACCTTGCTGATTATTTTGGGGCTTTATCGTGTGCCTTAAGGCTCTTGTGCCGCCTATTTAAGCTAAAACCTTAGCATTCTTTTGATTCAGTGAATGATAATCTAAGAACGCCATTTGTGTGCAAATTATTCACTCTTTGATTTGAGAAATCCGAGTTTCTTTCAAGTTTCATCTTACAAGAAATTCTTCTACCCATTAGCTCAAGTAAATCGCAAATTGGCCAAGTCGAAATCCCTTATCGCATCGTCCACATTGTCTGCATCGTTCGCTCGAGCCATCGTCCATCTTCCATCATCCATCGTTGTCTCTTCCGCTTTATCGCCTTGTCTGCATCGCTGCTTCATTGCCTAGCCGCATAGCTGAATCGTTTCCCCAGCCCGATAGCCTCACCTGAGCACCCAAGGCACTGATTACGCCCCGAAAACTATCGTGAGCCACCCGACAGCTTCAATTACCGAGTCTTTCTTAGAGTTAGCAATCCAGGATCTTATCAAGTATTGTAACTTGTTACATAACGATCCATTAGTAAATCTTAGTCTTCTTTACCTATCTTTGATTAGTTCGAGTTTGAGGGGCTTCCATCAGAGCATAATATTTTTCTTATCTTCATTAGTTTCAGATTTCGTCAAATAAGTTTTTGGGTTTTACTTCTTAATTTTGTTAGCCCTCATTATGTGTATATCAGTTTTTTTTATCACGATATAATATGTTAGATATGCCCCCTTTGGAGATTTAAACTTGTTTTTAGATAAACTTACTATAACTAAACCTAATCTAGAAAATAAAATAAAAAACTGAAATAGAGAGGTACCCTTTTCATCCCTATATTTTTGCTTTTTGCTATCACAGGACATAGCGCAGGAGACTGGCCCTCATAAAGTTTTCCTCCTAGACCTGATACAATTATACATAGAAACACTAATAGGTTAATATATATACCACATATACCCAACCAACCCAACAAAAGGCTCATGATAGCGCAAGATAGGCCTCGTATGAAATGTGTTGTAAGGGAAGAAAAGTTGTCACATGGCCCAACACTGCACAACCATAAGAAGAGACTAGGGCCGACATACAGGAACATCGACCACCCAATAACAGATCTAGAGGTGACTAGGAAGCCAGAAACGCCACACGCAGCTGTAAGCAACTCGACAACTCGAGTTTCCCCACCTGACTGAAGCATATATTATGAGATGAGAGACATCTCCATGCCGCCTATCCCCTAAATATTTCACCGTCCAATGAAAGTGGTTACAATTCAGTACTTCCCATGCAACTCCAAAGATGAACAGTACAATCCATCTAACATCACATGTGACAAAACCAAGCTAAATCCAGAATAAAATTTGTTAACGCCATGTACCGCTACCGGAGTAACGGACCTAAGGCACACAAGTTGTCATGTGACGAACCTCCCTCCAAGAATCCATTGCCACCAGAGATTCCACACCCTTATAACAGAGGCGTTCACCGACAAAGATGGAAAATGACCATATCGGCAATCCAAACGAACATGCACGCCAAGGAGAAGGCCATCACAGGCACGAGAGACGCTTTAGTTAGAAATTGCGGCAACCACCAGATTAAGGGACAGAGAAAAAAGGCGGTCAACTCGAGACTGAAGAAAAAGAAAAAAATGAGAATTGAAGTTTGGCACTAGACAGAGGTCGGATACCGACTGCAAAAAAATGACATAAAGTGAAAAGTTGGCAGAGATAGAGAGAAAGGTGAGAGAAGAGTTTAGAGGCCGAGACCGCAAAATATTTTTTCACCTATTTCAGTGCATTGAATCTGTTTTATCAGTTTTGGATTTTTTGGTTTTTTAGAATTATTGACTAGTAGGCTTTTTCTTTTAATTCTTTTAATTAGGGGATCTTATTTAATTAATAATTCATAATCAACTCCTTTTTAATTTAGAATTATCAAAATTTAAATATCTAAAAAAAATCATTTGGATAGATTTTTAAATGTTTGTGAGATTCATTTGAAAAGATTTTATAATTTTCTGCAGTTTATCTAAGATTTTGAATATAAATTTTTAAAACATGTTTTCAAATTTTCATTGAACAATATTATATTTTAAATTTTATTAATGAATGAATTTGAAATACAAGAACCAATAATACTATTGTTTTAAAAAAACTAATATCAACTATTTTTTAACAATAAATTATAAATATAATATAATTGAGTTCAAACTATTAATCCAATAATTTTATTTTATTTATATCATATGATAAATAAATAAATAAATAAAAGACGACAAAGAGCGTGCTTGGGTCAAAAATGCCGTGCCGTGTCCCAACTGCTCCAATGTTGACTAAAACTTTCAAATTTTTCTTTTAATAAACAATAGTTTAATTTTAAAGTCAAAGAAAACAACTTGTGTAAAACGATTTTAACATCCAAGAAATAACAATAATCTAATATTGAGTAGTCTTTCCATAACTTCAAATTTGACTAAACTTTCAGTTTTCTATACATAATAAGTATTCGAATTTTAACATCAACGAAATAACTAACTTTATACGTTTAGAATAAATTTTCATTGAAAGTGTATGTACACAAAAGTTAACATGAACTACACAAAAAGATATAAAAGAAACTGCACCAAATAGTTACATACATATGAATTGCAATAATTTATGTATGCGTGACACACACACACACACATGAAGAACCAATAATCTATTGAAAAGTCAAGTGGAGTCTTTTTGTCAAAGTCAATTGACAATAAATAGCAACATTGACTTGTTGTGGGTTCCTATTTAAATGACTGCGCAAAATTTTCAAAATTGTAAAAAAAAAAAATGATTCTTTTAGCAATCCTCCACTTTGAACTATAAATAGTTTGAGTTTTGTAATTAATTGCATCACATATGTTTCAACTTTTCTATTGAAATACAATTTGGTATCTTCCTCCATCTACCATAATGCATGATAAATGAATGCAAGCTGTTATTATCATAGAACATCCATACAATGCCTATTATATGTTCCTTTCAATTATTTCCTTGTCGTTAGTCTTTTATATTTGTTTATGTTATATTTAAAACTATAGTCATTATAAAAACGAAAGACACTTCTACAGAATTCAATGATTTATCATCAGGCCAACAAACTGTATATCTGCATGGAACATGGAGGTCTAATATAAAACGCAATGAGTAGAATCTTATAATATTAATAAAATAAAATAATTTCGTACATTGAGTAATTACCTATCATTCTTTGACAAACATTTTTTTTTTTTTGTAAATAGAGAAAATTAACTGCTCACCATATTTTGAGTTCAGATATATGACAAAAGATTAATTTTTTAATTTTTTATAATAAAAAGTAAGTAATCTAATGTTTATTATTGCTTTGTTACTTGACCAAAGATCGGATATGACCATTCATATAGCAAAAATACTTTTATGTTTATAAAGCTTAAATTATTGGACCTATCTATTATGGTCCATAATATTAGTAACAAAAAATAATATTACAATTGGTGAACATAGTTGTTAATGATCAAAGGTAGTGGTACTTTCATTTTTTTTCCTCAAAACGACTATTCTATTACTCAAGCTTGAGGTGGTCTGGTAAACCAGACCGGAATAGAACAACCAATGTAATACATCTCCCTATGGAAACATCTGGCTAACTTAGCTAAAGAATCAGACAATACATTTTTCTCTCGGGGCACATACGAAATAGAAAAAGAAGTAAATCTCTCTCTTAGCTTCACTAGTTCTTTTAGCTCCGTTGAGAAATTAGGCCAATCGTCAGGTTCTTGTAGCATTGTGATCAACTCCTTACAATCAGTTTCAAAGGCTTGACAGTTTGATAGCTGGAGCATACATTCCATTGCCCAAGTTAGAGCCTCNNCCATCCACAACCACTAAAGAGTGTATCGTGTGTCCATGATCCATCTATCATGCATCTCTCAGAGATATTATCATGTTCATTATGTATTACCACCAATCGTTTCGGCTTAGTATTTTCTTTGTGCCAAGCTTTGCATTCAACTTCTGCATGTCTAACAGTTACCAATGGATCCATGTTTATCTCTTTAAAGAGCTTGTCATTCCTTGCTTTCCAAATAAACCATAAAATCCATGGGTATGGATTCATGTCAAGCTCAGAATCTTCAATATCATTCTTTCGCCAGAACAAATAATCCATATTTGTGAATTGACTAGTTGTTGGGAAGAGAGTTGGCGGTGTTGGCGTGTTCCCTGGTGCCCATGTCTGTAGAGCAGGAGGGCATTCAAAGATCACATGATTTATCGTTTCGTTTTCCGCACCACACCTCGTCAGTGATTATCACATCGCATATGACGATGGATAAGATTGCTTGTCACAGCTAATTGTCCCGAAATTAACTGCCAAATAAAATGTTTTATTTTTGGAGGGGATTTAATCTTCCATGCAAAGGCCTGGAGTTTCCTTATGCTTGGTTCTTGTGTTTCTTTTGTCTTATTTATCAAATTGGAGCAACCCAGTATCCATATTTGACAGTGTACATCCCATTCTTCGTATAGTCCCAGCAATATCCATCACGATGATAATCTTGACTTATGGCCAGAGATTTTATCAGTTTGATGTCTTCCTAATATATGTACTTTCTAATAGCTCAGCGTCCCATCTCTTCGGTTTTCCACACATCAAGTCCTTTGCTGACATCATTGGGTGTAGCACTGGTGCAAGTGGTCTAGCTGGCCTTGCAGGTAATGTTGGAATCCATAAGTCTTCCCAAATCCTAATTTCATGTCCAGAGTGAAATTTTTGTCTAATTCCCAGAGATATTATTGGCTTCGCAGCCATAATACTCGTCCATCCATAAGATAAATTATAGACCTCCTTCACACGCAAAGGCAAGTTGTATCAAAAATATCTACCACGAAGAACCCTGATTAGTAAAGAATCTGGGAATTGGGTTAGCCGCCACATCTGTTTCCCCAATAAAGCGAGGTTGAATTCATGAATTAGCTTGAAACCTATCCCTCCTTCCTCTCGTGGTCGATATAATTTTTTCTGTTTTACCCATTGTAACCCCTTTGTAGGAGGATTTGAGCTCCACCAGAATTGTGCAATGGCACTCGCTAGATTTTTGCAAATCTCTAAGGGTAGTAATAATGTGGACATTACGTATGTTGGTTGAGCTAATAAGACCGATTTTATAAGCACCTCCTTTCCTCCCTCCCCCCCCCCTCGATAACCATCTTCCGGTCCAGCCATTGACGCGACCTTGTAGTCTATCTTTTAAGAAGGCAAAGAGTCTTACTTTTGAACCACTAATATCCTCCGGAATACCAAGATAGGTTCCCATGCCTCCCTCATTAGATATTCGAGTCGTGGTTTTTACTAATTGTTTCACATTTTCAGATATTCTCTTACCAAAGAGTATCGAGGATTTATCTAGATTAATGCATTGTCCTGAAGCTTTCCAATAAATTGCTAGCGCTTACATTATTTCATCGCATTCACGGGACTCCGCCTTACAGAAAAACAGGCTGTCATCAGCAAAGAGTAGGTGAGATATCGGAGGGCTTGCACGTGATATGCACATCCCCGTTATCTTTCCATGGCTTTCTGCTAGATTTATGAGGCTAAGGAGTGCTTCCGTGCATAAGATGAATATGAAAGGAGGCAAAGGATCTACTTGACGTAATCCCATATGAGGGATTATATTTCCCCTTGGCTGACCATTAAATAAGACATGGTATTTCATCGATGTTACACATTGCATTATCCATTCAATCCATGTATTCGAGAATCCCATCTTTTTCATGACCGCACTTATAAATTCCCATTCTAGCCTGTCATATGCTTTACTCATGTCCGTTTTTATTACCATTCGTCTATTCCTCCCTCCAGAGCTTGTCCGAAGAGAATGGAACAATTCTTGTGCTATCAAAATGTTATTTGTTATATGGCGTCCAACAACAAAGGCTGACTGGGTTTCGGAAATTCTAGCTAGTAGAGTTGTCTTCAATCTCTGACATAGGACCTTAGATATTATTTTGTAGCTGACATTACACAGGCTAATAGGTCTAAACTGCGACATTTCATTGGAATTTTCCTTTTTAGGGATCAGGCGGATATTAGCATCATTAGCCATTATCTCTTGAAAGAGAAACTCATTAACCATACGGGTTAGGTCTTCCTTCATAATTTCCCAGAACTTCTAATAAAATAATGCAGTGAAACCATCTGGGCCTGGAGCCTTTTCTGGGTGCATCATGAAAAGGGTTGTCTTGACTTCCGACTCTGAAACTGGTTTAATAAGACGTTCATTTGTGTGGTCAGAGATGGTTTTAGTAACATTCTCTATGGCCTCATCAATGAGTTGTGGGTTTGATGTTTGGAATAATTCTCTAAAATAATTAGTATCAATGGCTACTAATTGTTCCTCATCTTCTACTCTCATTCCTGATGGGTCTAGTAAATTCTTGATCTTACTCCTTGCCCTTCCTTTCTTGGTAACGACATGAAAGAATTTTGTGTTGGAATCGCCTTCTGAAAGCCAAAGTACTATATTTTTCTGTTTCCAGAACAGTTCCTCTGTCTTAGGGGCATCATTTAGTTCTTTCAAAGTTTCTGCTATCTTCTCCGTTGTTGCTCCATCCTCAGAATAGAGATTATCGACCTTAGATTTAAGCTCCTCAATCATCTTAGCTGAGTTTAGGTCTCTCTCTCTTCCATTGGGATATCGATTTTCTGCAGCTAGATATATGATCCATAATGGTTGCTTCAGGTGATAGTTCAGGATTGTTCCAACCGTCAAAAATGACATGTCTTATCTCGTTACTTTCTAACCATCTCTTGTCAAATTTGAACGTCTTTTTTTCCTAGTGGGCTTCGAAAGTATATTTGCCATTATCGAACGATGGTTCGATCCCCACATTCGCAAATATTGAATTTTTGAGTGTGAAAATTTTTCATGCCAGATTTCATTTCCAAGAGCGCGATCTAGTCTACAGCGAACAATTCCATTCGGTCGCCTTCCAACCCATGAGAGTTGGTTTCCAATGCATGGGAATTCTAAAATTCCATAGTCTGATATCATTTGATTAAAGGAAAGGAATGATGAGTCAAACCGTCTCCTTCCTCCTTCTTTCTCATGGTGCCCTGTGATTTAGTTAAAATCACCAATCATATACCAAGGCCCATCTTTGTTTAGTGAGAAACGCGTAAGACGTTCCCATACTTGGTCTCTTCTTTCCATTACAGAGTCCCCATAAATAAATGCCATATAGACTTTTATTCCATTAATGACTGCTTGTACATAATTCATTCGGTTATTAGAAAATAAAATATCAACTTGAAAATCATTCATAAAAAATAAAGCTAAACCACCAGATTGGCCAAGAGGCTCAACGGTATACAAATTATTGAAACCTAAATCAGCCTGAATGTCCTATAACATCTGCTTCTTATTCTTCGATTCAGAAAGGAACACAAGTCCTGGGCGATGCTTCTGAGACATCTCCGTGAGGCGTCAAACTGTGAGGTCGTTCCTAACCCTCGACAGTTCCAACTAAGAATCTTCACTGTTGGATCGGTGGATTTTGGAATCCACCATACCAATTTTCAGATTCAGTCGTGAGCTTCGAGATGATGATACATTAGTTGTTCCCCTTCTAGCTCTGCTGACACTCCCTTGAAAAGTTGAGTTCGCATTAATTCTTGGAGAAGCTCGTCTTGGAGAAGCTCGTCTCTGAGGATCCTATGAAGGAGCTAGGGATCTAGTGTTACGCCTTGTATTTGCATTGTCCTTCTCCATTTTTTTCATTAGTGTTCTTGTCTCCAATCATAAGAGTTGGATTTAAGGGTATAGGCTGGTCCAAAACACTTTTTTCCTTCATTTTTTCTAGCTCATCGATCATCAAGTCATCATCATCAAACAACATAAGCTCTTTACCAACTATAGTATCTGGCATCTCTTCATCGACATTGAGATCTTCATTGCCTTGTTTCCCTTCGCTTTGTATTCCAATCTTTAGAGCATCATAGGGCGGGATAAGCTCATCTATGACCGAGCTCTGCTCCATATGAGAGACAGAGGGAGATCAGAAAGTGATGTTCTTGGCATTAAAAATTGTGCTATTCATTCTTGTATCATTTGTGTTTGAGCTTTCTTTATTCAATCCGCTCCTGAACCCTTAACCTCAAAACTTGCATCGGTTTCAATTGTTTTCAATGGCCGAGGTTGTTTCTCTCTCCACATATGAGCCTCCTTATTCTTCGTCTTCAACGACTCATATGTTCTTTTGCGAGTGTGGTCATATGGTTTATATCGTGTGTCATGAGAAGGCATATCTCTANAGTGTGGTCATATGGTTTATATCGTGTGTCATGAGAAGGCGGATGAATGCGAGGAGGGACGTGATCTTTGGACCCGAGACGAAGGTTCTACACGGTACTCATCATTTTGCCTCTTCTCCTTTGTATTGTCCGTGCGAGTATGGTTCAATGATTCCTTATGATCCGTATGGAACTCCAAATGTTTGTATAGGCAATCATTGACTTCATGCAAGATATGACCACATGAAGAACAATGCTTAAAGAGCATCTCATAATGTAGCTTGATTGTGATATTCTCTTTGTTTCTTGTTAATAGCTTTCGAGAGAATTTCAGCGGATTGGATGAGTCAATCCCCACTTGGATTTTACCTTTAGTTGTGTCAATATTCTCTACTCTCCCAAGTCTACCACCAATAGCATCAAGGTTTTGTTCAGTGCATAAGTATAAGGGGATACCATGGAGCTGAATCCATAACGGAATTATCGAAGGATAGTCCACATCCACTATAGGTTCCCAGCGTACAAGAACAAACATGCATAAACTGTAATGAAACGGTACTTTGTCGAGAATAGAATTAAGATCATCTTCATTGTCGAAGTTGAATAAAAATCTCCCATTACCCAAGTTACATGCTGAAATCTTCTCCGACATTCCCCATTGGTCAGGCATGGCGACAATGAGACGATCAACATTCTATTTTTTCGGATTTAGGATCTTGCCTATGAGTGACAAGTTGTATTCCCGAATAAGATTTTCATCAGCTAGGTCTGGCAACAAGATGGGCTCATCATCATCGTCATTGATTAGATCTTTACCCTTATGCGATTTCATTGTTATCACTATTGTTCAATTAAACAATAGATATGAAGGTCGTGTAATGGATCACCAAAGGGTGTATCGGATAAGTGTAGGTTGTAACGTGATACAGTAGATCACCAATGATACACACACAATTGTAGCGAGTGAGTTGATACGTGACGGAGGCTTCGGGAGAACTACATAACTGATGACAGGGCCTATCGACGAGGTGGATTATGCTTGATGAATGTCTGGAGGAGATCGTGAGTGCACCGTAGTTGAAGAATCTCGCCGGTAGCTAGAGAATGCCAAGGTCGTCGTCTTAGGGTTTCCGCCTATGGGTTTAGAATATTTGAAATATGCCGGTTCTGATGGGAGAGCTAATGACGAAGTGGACGCTGCTTGACGAATGACTGGATGCTTCTGACGTGGTCGTGAACGTGCCTGGACTGAAGGAAATCGTCGTCATCTTGAAAACGCCATAGTGGTACTTTCATTTAGATGAGACATTATAGAGACTCATATGATTTTTAGTATATAAAACATTATGTTATGTGTATAAATTTGAATTTTTCTAAAATAAAAGGGCATGAGTTTAATATGAAATTTTCGTTTAAAGTGATGCATATTGGAACAGTGGTTTAGTTACGCAATCAAATGAGACTACGTACAATGCTAATCCAAATTCAACACTCTCTTTTTCATTTTTAACACTCCACACCATCTTCTCTTTTCTCCACATATTAATTCAACAATGATTCAACTTTTATACACTACAATGGTTATGTTTAATAAATTTCAACACTTTACCTTACTACTTTTTTAATATATATATANATTAACAATAATAATCAATTATAATTAAACTAAAATAAATAAAGATAAATATATTTTTGAAATTTTTTCCACTGTTAAAAGAATACAAGTATCAAAAACTTAGATATAATGCAATATTAATGAGCATAAAACATAATAAAAAAGCATAACTTAATTAATTGAAATTGATAGTCATTGGATTTTGGGTAACTAAAAATTAATTAATAGAATTTTGGTAGTTAAAAGGGTTGTTGTTGAGTTTTATTAGTAATTTTTTATGTGTTCAAATTAAATAAAATAAGTTTCTAATTATATAGTTTTGAAAATGATAAATTTTGGTATAAAATTTATAAATATACAAAAAAATATTTTTTATAAGATAATTGAGTTCAAATAAAATATGTGAAAAAATTAAGAATCTCAATTAGTTTTTTCGTATCCAATAAGATGCCTACATATGTCATCTTAGATCCCATCTTTTGTATTAAACAGCACCTAAAGCTCCACCTCATCTTTCTTATTTTTTCAACACCTCCATTAAAAAAAAATTTTTGTCATCAAATAGTATTATATTAGTTTAAAAAATACAACCCATTACAAGGTACATTTAATCCCACTGTGAGGAAGAAGAGAACCCATAAAGGGTTAGTGACCTCATACAAAAGGTGATAACAATCGCCGAAGTGAATAAGAATTCCCGAAGGAGAACGTAGTCTAGAAAGAACTAAACTACAAAACAATAGTCTTTCCTCTAAATCCCTGATTCTAGTGAACCAAGCGAAATTAGTAAGGAAAATGAGCCTAATGAAATGCACTCCTAAAGCTAATATAAACCAAATGATGACAACTAGAAACAAAAAAGAACCTACGTTATTAAAAAACAAACACACAAATAGATGGGCTTGGACCAAAATACTGGGCCACCAGAGAAGCCAAAATGGGCCCAGTCTCAAACCCATCAGAGATGATGTTGCCCTAGACCACTTTTCGATCCATTCGCCGCCTTCCAGCAAGACCACCATCACTCCAGACAAGCAGGATCCGACGAGGCAGATCCACTCCCATGTAACACCGCCGGCGACGTAGAAGAGAAAAATCGGCCAGGAGAACATCATTAACCAAACCGGCTCTATAACACTATTTTTTGCATCGAGAACTCCAACCAACAGTACCACAAACACCATCTTCCAGAACCACCACCACATATGCGTCGTCTGTTTATATATCCGGTTAGATCCGGCGTTAAATCGAAGAAACAAAGACATGCATGGTCCCAGATCGGCAAATAGCCATATGAGCAGACCATCAACATGAGAAACAAGACGACACCGCATAAGAGGAAGGAAAAGAAGAAGTTGAGGAACGGCGTAGAAGAAGGACCAACGAAGATGAGACAAAAATGAGGAGATCCGGTGACGGAGATAAAAAACTAAACAAAGAAAAATATGTACAGGGCCGGCGCCGGCACAAGACCGGACGCCGGCGGAGAGAGCTACTGTTACGGTGGAGGTCAAGTGAAGAAAAAAGGCAAAGAAATTTTAAGATAGAGAGAGAAAGAATATTTTAAAAACCCGAATGTCCCATTAAAGTAATTGAATGTATTATTTAACAATACCATTCTAACTAGTAAGAGAGCAAAAACCAAAATCAAGCACTCACAAATACGAAAGGGTGGTATTTTACCTTCACCCATCTTTTAACCTAAATTTCTGCTTTTTTTTTTATTCCTTTCTATCTTTAATATTTTAAAATTTATAAACAAGTACACATGGATTATTATGTCCAATACAAATTGTTCCTTCTAAAAGCTATGACAATGGAATCTAATTATTGATATCATTTATCTCAATATTATATACACATATACACCAATAATAACAACAAAGTAAAGTGCGATTCACACGTGTTCCAACTCATTCTTAGACCATCTTCATCCAAGAATGAGGAGAGTTTCTTAGATGGATATTTAAAACTTAAAAATCAAAAAATAAATCAAAACTAAAATAAAATGGTAAAACCATTTCTAAACAAGGGAATTTTATATACCCTCTAAAACCCATACATGTCATTTAGGCATTTGTAGTTTAAAAAAAAAAAAAAGAAATATCACCTTCTCTCTCTTTCTTCTTCTTCATTCATTTCTCTTCTCACCATCAAATAAAAATATTAAATACTTTTTTAAAGAACCTATTGAATATCTATCAATGGAAGACAAATTTAGTTAAGGAAAAATCTTTGCTAGCTACACGAAGTATGACCTAATATGCGAGAACACATTCGAAGTATCAAAATATGCAAAAAACACCATAAAGTAATGTTTATATATGACTACACATGCCAAGTAACTAATTTTATGTCGTAAACTACATTTCCGTCTAATAGTAACGGAAACCGTCAACTTGGGGTTAAACTGTAACTAAAAAAAGGAAAAATATTTGCTAGCTACACGAAGTATGATTTAATATACGAGAACACATCCAAATTATTAAAATATGCATAAAACACCACAAGCAATGTTTATAAATGACTACACATGCCAAGTAACTAGTTTTATGTCGTAAATTATAATTCCATCTAATTTTAACCGAAACCGTCAATTTGGGGTCAAAATGTAATTAAAAAAATTAAACCCATTTTACGATTATGAGACTATGAGATATCCCGTAGTTGGATACAAGCTAAAAGATTCACTATGACGCATCCATCTCTCTAAAAAAATTTTTCACTTTTGAATTGGGTACGAGTTTATCAACATATATCTTGTTGTTGTTCATTAATGTTTGATTTATAAATGTATGAGGTTGTTAATAAACATATTAGGTCGATTGTATATCTTGTTGGTAATTTTTTGGGGAAAAAGTCTTTTGTAAGTTTTAGCACACTAAGTGCTCGATAATTTGACAGAGAGAGATACATGAGTTGTGTAACTAATTATTTTTGTTGCTTCTTATGGTTTCAATTTTATGGCGGTGAATCCGTAAAAGTGGTGGTGAATTGCCATCATTCTAGGAAGTTTCATATCTGGGAAGTGGTGCTTTTGATCGGGTTTAGGCCAATTCATTTAATCTTGGTCGGCTCAATTAATCCTTAAGCTGGATCGAATTTATAGAAAAATGGATTTATTTTGTTTAACCCCAAATTGACGGTTTTTGTTACGATTAGATGGAATTGTAGTTTACGACATAAAATTAGTTAGTTGGCATGTGTAGTCATGTATAAACATTACTTTGTGGTGTTTTATGCATATTTTAATAATTTGGATGTGTTCTCGCATATTATGTCATACTTCGTGTAGCTAGTATTTTTCCTTTTTTATTGCAGTTTAACCCCAAATTGACGGTTTCCGTTACTATTAGACGGAATTGTAGTTTACGACATAAAATTGTTACTTGGCATGTGTAGTCATGTATAAACATTACTTTGTGGTGTTTTATGGATATTTTGATACTTTGGATGTGTTCTCACATATTATGTCATAGTTCGTATAGCTAGCAAAGATTTTTCCTTTAGTTAATTGGGTTTATAGTTTCTTAGTGAGATAAATAATAATAAGTCTTTTAAAAGATTTTCTTTAGGATTTATCCCATTGGAGATGCTCTTTATATTTATATATATATATATATATATATATATATAT
>OVBE01004471.1:0-23861 GCA_900406425.1 Iberis pinnata | reverse complement strand
CACAGATTTGGAGGGAGGTTGTAGTTAACCAACAAAACAGGCCAACAATTGTATTTAATTGAGTTTATGTTAAAAGATTAAAACCATCTGTTGAAAGTCCTAGACGTATATTCCATTCTTCAGCTGCAAATGATGGGTATTTGGCATTCATCTGACCCCATATGACAAAATAAACTGGGTGACGAAGCATTCCATATGTGCTTTTATTAATAAAATGCCATTTTATATTCTCTGCCATCTCTTTACACATAAACATTCGTTTTAGCCTTGGGATAATGGGAAAATACCTCGACACTTTTTGTGGAACTGTCTTCTTAATATCACCAGTATGCTTATTAATCTTCCATCTAGAAGCCTTGCATTTTGGACAATTGTCAAGCTTCTTGTACTAATTTCTGGATAAACAACAATCATTTATGCATGCATGAATCTTCTGATATCCCATGTCAAACGTTTTCAGAAACTTTTTCACATCATAAAGTGATGTGTAAAGGACATTATCCTCTGATAACATATCAAGCAATGTATTTAGCAGGTCATTGAAGCTCTTATCAGACCATCCATTATGTGTCTTCAGTCTAAACAACGAGACAATGGTAGATAGTTTACTATGGTTTGCGCAAGTTGGATACAAAGGTGTTTCAGCATCCGCTAACTTTGCTAGGAACTCGTCTCACCTATGTCATTGTTATTAGCTAATTCTTCATAAAACCTCACAGTTGTTTTATACAACCCACTAATTTCATCATTATAGTTGTTGTCTTTGCTTACCACTTCAGCCTCATTATATGTTTCTCCATGATAGTACCAAAATTTTTGCAATTTGTAACTTCCATCCATTCCCCTAGTTACAAGATGAGACACAACTTCACTGCTTATGTGGCGATTGACATTGCGACAGTTAATGCATGGGCAGACTATGACATCTATGTCACCAGACGATATAGCAACACAATTGACAAACTTCCAAGCACCTCTCTCGTAGGCAGGATCAGCTCTATATGGGAAAAAAGGAAAAAGGTGTTATACTACAAATTAAACACCAACTAAGTTTAATTTGTTCATACCTGTGAAGATGGACTCATGCTTTCTCCAACATTTTTTGACCTCTGATTTTCAAGGATATGATTTGATCGATTAACTTTCCACTTCCGTAAGTCTCTTTTGTAACTCCCTCAAAATCGCGACTACAGCTCCATCGAATTCTAATTCCAGCTTCGCCGAAGGTAAAGAAGTTTTGTTGATTACGAGTTTCGAAGAAAATAAAAAAAAAAATTGCAGAATATTAGATGACACTATTTAAGAGTTATAGAATAAAGTAGCAAAAGAAATCTTCTTTTTAGTAGAAATTTTGCTAAGCAAAAAAGAAATTAAAAGGAAACGTCAAAATAATAAGTAAGTTTTCGCGGGATAAGGTACTACTTCATAAAATCTCAAAATAGCACTTATTATCCGCTATTAAAAATGTTGGCAACGTCTATGATAGCACTCCAGTAATTTGCGCTATCGTGGAGTGCTATCAATACTACTTTTTCTTGTAGTGTCTGCAGCCTCGAGAAGATAAATGGTGTGAGTGAGGATGCTTTCAAACTACGCCTCTTCCCTTTCTGTTTTGGGAAGAATGCACACCAATGGGAGAAGTCACTTCCCAGGAACTCCATTACCACCTGGGATGCTTGCAAGAAAGCATTTCTTGCAAAGTTCTTCTCAACTTCTAGAACATCCAGATTGAGGAATGATATTTCGAGTTTCGCGCAAAAGAATGCTGAAACCTTTTCTGAAGCATGGGAGCGCTTCAAGAACTATACAATGCAATGCTCCCATCACGGATTCAGCAAAACGTCACTTCGAAGCACCCTCTATCGAGGTGCTCTGCCCAAGATTTGGATGTTGCTAGATACAGCAAGC
The DNA here is from genome assembly GCA_900406425.1 of Iberis pinnata. Taxonomy (NCBI): domain Eukaryota; kingdom Viridiplantae; phylum Streptophyta; class Magnoliopsida; order Brassicales; family Brassicaceae; genus Iberis; species Iberis pinnata. Next base: position 21,953 of record OVBE01004471.1, on the reverse strand, counting down.
AAAGGGAACTTCCTCAACAAAAGTGTGGATGAAGGATGGGAGTTAGTGGAGAACCTTGCCCCATCTGATGGGATTTACAGTGAGGACTATGACATAATACCTTGAGGTTATTCTGCTTCTGATGATAGCACAAAGAAGGAGATCAAGGCACTGATTGAGAAGTTGGACAAGTTACTCATGGATCAACAACATCAAGTCCACTTCATCACTAATGAAGAACAACTTCAGATTCAAGCTGGAGAGGTTAACCAGCAAGAGGAAATGTGCTATGTGCAGAACCAAGGTGGTTACAACAAAGGGTACATCAACTACTCCAAAAATCCTAGTCTTTCTTACAGAAGCAACAACATTGCTAACCCATAAGACCAAGTGTACTCGACACTACCTCAGAAGGATCTTCAACCCTTCATCGACTATGCTCACAAACTAGGTTTTCTTAAAAATCCACAACCACAGGGTAGTTCTCCCCAACAGCAGGTCATTGTTCCTCCTACCACACTACCTCCTGCTACATCTTCACCCATTGAAGCAATGTTACATCAACTTCTGCACGGTCAGGTCACTAGTGGTATGGTGAAATCGAAAATTTTTGGTGAACTTCACAATCGGTTGGACTCTTTTTTCAATGACATCTTTGAAAATATTGAAGCACTTACCTCCAGAGTCGCTTCCCTCAAAAGTAAGACTGCCTCCACCTCTACTTCTTCATCTGGTAAACTGCAAAGAAAGTCTGTTCCACACCACCATGATGTTGCTCATGTCAACGCAATCACCCTACAAAGTGGGAAGGAGTTACCACAACAATAGAATCTTCTTATCACTGAGGAAAATATTGATTTATTGGGGGGGGGGAGGGGGTTGTGTTTAAAAGAAGCTAAAGAAGAACAACCTGCAATAAGTGATTCTCATAAGCCATTGCAAATTCCATCAGTTGTGATCACCATACCATCTCCTGCTGAGCAACCATCTGTAACGCAAAAGAAGGATACACCATTCATTCCACAACCATCAGCCTAAGGTGTTAGATTACTAGGGGTTTTTGGCTTTAGTAGGTTTGTTCTTCATGCCTTCTATGTAGTGTACCGTTAACGGGACTTAGGTCTGGTGATTGCTTAGGTTGATTCCATTATCAAGGGATTGGACTTGGTTGCATATGAATCTACTGTCTAGGGATAGCTCATTGTTTGAGGTATGTTAGGTGTTTAGGTAGATTGGGATGGATCTCTGGTTGATTACCCTTTGTCCTCAGGAACTGCTTCACACTTGATTTTATCTTTACCTTGCTTTTTCCTTTGTTTTTACCTTTAACCCTTTTTTTTAGCTTCTTATGCATTTTTGTTTTCATTTATGCTTTTTAGTTCCCTGCTTTCTCTTTTCACTTAGGACCTTTTTGAAAACCTCTATTTTCTTATATGCTTGACTTAGAAGCATCCATTGCATCTAGTTTGTTAGTATCTCATCCATTTGGATTGACACCTCATCTATACTACAACGCATGAGTATGATGGGGAATTGATCTTTGTGACAAAAAAATCCTATTATCATGAACCTCAACATTACCCAGAAAGTAAAAGCAATTAGGGAGCAGAACCCAATGGAAGTGGACCATAATGAAGTTTCTGATTTGTTACACGGTGAATCTCGTCTAGACAAAACCATAAATTCTGGAAAGAAAGTATCACGTCCTCCCTCTGTGCATCGCAGCTCTCGCCACCTCGAGGCTCCAACTGAAAAGAGAGACCGTACTCAAGAGCCATATATGATTGGAGCCCATGATTATGGTGGATTCTCATTCAGGTCACCCGGAGGAAGATCTTTGCGTCGAGCTAATGTCAAAGCTCCGTCTGGGTGGGCCTAAAGTGTATGATCACAGGTTACTCCCGGTGCAGAAGGAGTATGCTGAACGAGCTTGTTCCCATGCCGAGGTATGATTTGGCATTTTGATTTGACTGAAATATACCTTATTATTCTCAGACCGCAGCTCTGGTGAATCGATTGGTAGGTGTGCTGGACGATGAGCTTAGGGAAGGCAAAAATAAACTCAGGTGTTGAGTTGGTTGTCGACGCGGCAGCTAGAGCCAAAAAATCCATTACCAAGTTGAAGGCTGCAGTGGGGAGGGTGGGAATGTTGACTAAAGAAAACGGCAAGCTAAGAGCTGAGGTTACCGACCTGGAAAATCTGAGAAGGAGGGATGCCGAGAGGCTGAATGAAGAGATGATCTTTTATGATAAAGCTAATAAGAAACTAAATGATGAGGTTGGTAGTATGGCCAAGGAGTTGGCGTCCGTTCTTGCAGAGATGGATGATCAACTTACGCAGAAAGTAAAGGGCAAAGAGGACGAACTGAAAGAGAGGTTCTCAAAGAGGATGGATTGGGTCAAGGGGAAAGTTGTGAACGAGATAATGTACCAGGAAAAATTAGTGCAAGTGGAGGAGATCAAGGGAAACTTGGAGGTGATCAACATGTTTCTCCGAGGGGAGACTACGTTAGAGTCTAAGAATGAGGATCTGGAAAAGGATTTGGTGGGTTTTAATGAGGAAGTAAAAATGATTGACTTTAAAGAACTAAATGTGGAAAAGGACTGGATGGCGTCGCCAACTGGATATAATCTAAGAAGCCAGCCCGGTGAGACATTTGAATTATACTTTGTCAGCATCGTTAATCTTTACGGTTCTAACTTCTCGCTTTTTGTCCCTGTTGAGGGAATCGCATGTGGTGATGCTACTGAGGGGGCTGTGAACAATGAAGTTTCTAAGGAGGCTGAAGTGAATGTTGGTGGCGCGTTGGAAAAAACCGCTGAGGTTGCAGTATGTATTGGGGAAGCTGCAACTATTGCAAATAAAGAAGCCCCCAGGGGTAGTGATGGCGATTCAGTTGGGATGAGCCAAATGTTTGCAATGTCCGTTATCCCTTCTTTTAAAGTTTTTTTTTTGTTTAGCTGAATCTGAACATGTATCATGGGGAGGCTTTACCCAAACTGCTTGATTTTCTGCTCACTTGGTTGCCTGGGGAGGCTTGTACCTGAAACTTTAAGTTTACTCAAATTATGTGAATATTTGGGTTTATGTCTTCGCTTATGTTTGATATTTGGGCCAATTTTAGGCTTCCGCCTAGGTGTTGTCATATTCGCTTTAGTGGTTCCGTAGGTGCTAACCTAGCAGGGGCCCGCATTTATTTGCTATCAAGTTTATTTTTGTCAATGATGTTTTTATTCGAGTGATCGAATGGTAAATGAGTGATAGATGTTCCAACCTTTAAGAATCTTGTAATGTGTCTCAATGCATTGTTGCGAGACAGGGTTCGGCTTTAGCGCTTATACCTTGTTGATGGTTGCTCTGGTTAATACCCACTGGGGGTGTGCGATGTATTGCATGACTGGCCAAGTCGTACAATATGGTGTGAGTAGATAATTTTTTTTTTGAGTGTTGTGTTACAGTATAAGGTACTTAGAGGTGTAGATGGTTTTACCTAAAAACATAATTCAAAGGTTTAGGTGGCTCCCTGCAGGTACAATGTGGTGTTCTCCCCTCGGTTTCGCCAGAGTATTGGTAAATAAAATTGGCAAAAAAAAAAAACCGCATTGGGTGGTGCTTTACATGGTATTTTCATGTTTGGAATCTGGTATGTTGTCTTTGTAGGAGCCCCCGGTTATGTCGGGCTGGGTTAGAATGAAAGGACGAATACATCTCCCCCATTTTTTGAGAAAAATTTACAAGAAAGGTAAGGGCAAGCTGGGTCGGAGTGTAAAGGACGAATACATCTCCGCCATTTTTGAGAAAAAATTATAAGAAAGGTAAGGGCGGGCTGGGTCGGAGTGTAAAGGACAAATACATCTCTCCATTTTTTGAGAAAAATTTATAAGAAAGGTTAGGGCGGGCTGGGTAGGAGTGTAGAAAAGGGACATCGATAACTTAATTAATAAGATTAGATGAACTCCTAAACAGAGTTGCCTACGTACCCCTAAGTTTGGAATCAAGCCATGGTCGTAGTTCACTGTGTTCAGTCTACAACATGCGTAATTAAATGATGGATATACAAGTTGCTAAAAATCTTAACAAAAGAATTTCTTCAAGTGTTGGGCGTTCCACGGGTGTTTCTCTTCATTTCTATATGCGTCCTCCAATTCGTAGACTCCTGGTTTAATTATTCAGGTGATTTTGTATGGTCATTTCCATCTAATTCCCAACTTTCTTGCATTCTTCTCTGCCCGTGCGGGGAAAACTTCTCGTAATACCAGCTCTCCTTCATCAAACCATCGTTGCTTGATTTTTTTGTTGTAGAATCAAGCTGCGGCATTATGGTAATTTTTTAGCCTTATGGTTGCATGATCTCTCCTCTCATCGACTGTGTTGGCTATGTCTATGAGCATATGGTCGTTTTGATCTGTGTTCTGAGGTGCTAGCTCGCGTTTGAGGCTTGGAACTTCGGTCTCAACTGGTATTACTGCCTTGATACCAAATACTAAAGTGAATGGTGAATCGTCGGTACCCCTCATGGGCGTTGTCCGATAATACCAGAGTACCCCATCCAACTCTTTGGCCCATCTTCCCTTTTTGCGTCTAGTCTCTTCTTTAGGTCGTCCAATATTGTCTTGTTTGCGGCCTCGGCTTGGCCATTAGCTTGTAGATAATATGGAGTCGAGAAAGTTAGGTTCATCCTCATTCTTTCGCAAAAATCCTTGAACCTATCGGAGGTAAATTGAGGGTCGTTGTCAGTATGAATTTCATAGGGGATTTTGTTGCGGCATATTATGTTCGTCTAGATCAAGGATTCTACATTCTCTGATTTGACTTTGGCGAATGATTCAGCCTCTATCCATTTAGAAAAATAGTCTGTTAGGACGAGAAGGAAACATTTATGCTTCGACCTGTGGATAGGGCCAATTATGTCCATGAACCATCGCATGAAAGGGTATGGTGCTGTAATGGATTTCATCTCCTCAGTGGGCATGTATATCAATGGGGTGTGTTTTTGGCATTTTTTGCATTTTAGGGCGTGTTATTTTGAATGCCAGCGCCCTACCGCCTGAGTGATTTTTGCACGCTCCATCAACGTACAACAACCATCTTGCCTCGTTGGCTTTGGACACGATATCCATCTCAGGAGGTAACTCTATCAAGAAATCTGCTAAGACTTGGAACTTCGCACATGTCCTACTTTTGAATTCTATGTCGTGCTCGCTGAGTTCGACAGCCCATTTGGACAATCTCCCCGATTGGTTGGGACTGTGTAGGATTGTCCGCAACGGTTGATTGGAATATACGATGATTGAGTGTGACTGTAAGTAGGACCGTAGCTTCCTTGCAGAGTGAACTACTGTGAGAGCCAGTTTTTCTATTATCGGGTATCTGGTTTCCGCATCGTCCAGGATTTTGGTGAGGTAGAAAATCAGCTTTTGGTTGCCCAACTCCTCACGCACAAGGACTAAACTGATTGCGGGCGGTGATATTGCTATGAAAGATATAGGGTCTCCCCCTCTTACGGTTTTGACAGGACAGGGGTGTCCCTAGGTAGGTTTTCAGGTTTTTAAACGCCAACTCGCATTCTTTGTTCCAAATGAATTTTTTATTCCCCTTCAGGAGGTTATAAAACGGAAGGCATTTGTTTGTTGATTTGGATATGAATCGTGTTAAGGCTGCTATGCGGCCAGTTAGCCTCTGCACCTCCCTTGTGTTCTTGGGTGATGGCATCCTCAGCAAAGTGTTGATTTTCTTGGGGTTGGCTTCGATTCCCCTCTTGGTCACCATGTAGCCTAGGAATTCTCCAGAGGTCATTGCGTAGGTACACTTAGTCTGTTTAACTTCATCACGTATGTGTTTAGTATTTGGAAACAGGTGCGCAGGTCGCTCACATGATTGTCTTCATTGGAAGATTTGACGAGCATGTCGTCTATATAGACTTCTATCATTTTACCGAGCTGTTCCAAGAACATCTTGTTGACTAGGCGTTGGTAAGTTGCGCCGACATTTATCAGGCCGAAGGGCATCACCTTATAGAAATAAATGCCTTTGTCCGTAGTGAAATCGGTTTTCTCCATGTCGTCTGGATGCATGAGTATGTGGTTATAACCTGAGAAGGCGTCCATGAACGAGAGTAGCTTTTAACCGGCTCTGGCTTCAACGAGCTAGTCTATGATGGGGCATGCTTTGTTCAGGTCGGTGAAATCTAAGCACACTCTCCACTTCCCGTTCTTTTTCTTGACTACCACGGGGTTCGCCAACCATTCTGGATATTTCACCTCGGTGATTGATCCTGCACCTAGCAATTTATCCACCTCATCTCTGACTGCTTGACCTTGTTTGGCACCCAACTTGCGCTTCTTCTGCTTAACCGGCTTGTAGATTGGGTCGCTGTTCAATTCGTGGACCATGATGCATAAGCTTATTCACAACATGTCTGTCATGTTCCATGTGAAAGTGTGTTTGTTTTCTTTGAGGAAAAGAACTAGCTCCTCCTTTAAATCTTTTCGTAACTTTGATCCTACGCCAATGCAGCGCTCTGGGTATCCCAGGTAGATGCAATATTGTGTCACCTCGTCGACCTTGGATTCCTCGTATACTTGCGCCCTAGATGGGGTTGGCTCCCCGATCAGTAATTGCTATAAAGTCTTTTCCCTAAGTTTGAGCTCAGCTAGATAAAAGGCTCGGATTGACCTTTGACTTCCCTTGATTGTTTTAATTCCTTCTTTAGTGGGGAATTCGACGCATTGATGGTAAGTGGAAGGGACAGCCTTCATTGCATTGATCCAGGGCGTTCCTAAGATTGCGTTTTATATCCTGGTCTATCTATTACCGTGAACTCAATCATCCTCGATATTCCTGCTATGTGTATAAGCTACTTGATTATCCCAATAGTCATGGAGGTATCGCTCGTGAAACTGGTTAATGATGATGGAGGTCCTTTGATTCGAGTCAATTCTATGTCCGTTTTTGTCAAGGTTTCTTTGAAAATCAAAACTACCGAGCTTCAATTATCTCCGAGCACCCTTGCAATCTCATATTCTTCTAGGATTAGGTCGATGACCAGTGGGTCAGCGTGAGGTATGTCTAGCATGTGGTGTCCGTCTCTTTGAACGCTATAGGTTCCCCTACCTTCGGGGTCTTGACATTGCCATTTCTCTCACCAAGCCGCCATGCGTCCGTAGGCTTTAATTGTTGTTACCGAGTTGAGGCCGAATTGATGGTTTCCCATGATCATGTTAATTCGTTTCTTGAATGGTGGGGTTAGAGCCATCTGAGGCAATTCTTCTCAAGTCCGCTTACGGGGATTAGTCTCTTCACTCTGGTCGTCTGTTTCTGGCTAGGAACTCGTAGCTTTTGCCTTGTTAGGTTTGATTAACTCTCCAAATTGGTATTTGCTATAGAGGAAAGATTTGAATCTCATGCATACCTCGATGGAATGGCCATCTTGGTTGTGGTAATCGCGATGTTTCTTAACGTTCCCTTGTTCCTTAGATCGTTTCCATTGGTTCCAAGGTCCACCTTAGGGTTTTCCGGCAAAAAAAGGCTTGGTTCCCTGCTGGGGAATTACACCTTAGGGCAGCTACCTAGTTTGATAAATTTTTCTCCCGACTCCTCTTCCGCAGTTCGATCAAGTCCTCTTCTATTCTAGCAAATACTTTTCCACGGTGCAGTGTGTCGTCGATCTTAGCTAGAGGGTTCAATATTAGATCCTTTTGGAATTTGGATTCTCCCAATACCGTGTTTTTGAGGGCTGTGATGGCGGTGTTATCATTCACCACCACTCGGGATATTACTTCCTTAAATCTTTCAGTGAATTTTCGGAGGGGCTCGTTCGGACCTTTAGTTATGCTCCACATGTCTGCGTCTGAGATATCTCTCTCGATGTATACTGAATAGTGTTTCAGAAACATCAAACTCATCTGGTTAAATTTGTGGATTGAACCCTCAGGTAGTTGGGGAAACCAGGTGAGTGCCGGTCCTTGAAGATGTTCGCTAAAGAGTTGGAAATACCCCGCATCTTTTTCGTGCTCATCGAACTGCCCTCTTTGAAATACGATATGGAAAGCGGTCATATACGCGCTGGAATCCGTCTTTCCTTCGTTGAAAGGAATTTTGATTTTCCCTAAGTTCTGCACTTTGGCGTTTTTATATGTGGGGCGTACGGGCTACGGAGAGTCTCCTCCATCAATCAATCCAGCTCGGGCGCCGAGCTGATGGCCTGATGAAGTTTAGAGTCCATTTTTCGGACGGCCTCCTGAAGAGAATTTTCCATCTCTTGGATTTCTCTGGTCGGGTGTTGAAGTTGTTTGTTAGATCGAGATGGTGGGGCACGTGCATCCTCCTCATTCTCACCAGGCTCGCCTTTAGAGTTTCTTAATAGGTCGATTTGATCGTCTTTGTTATATGAGGATTCAGGTCTCACAATGCGACTCGGCTGCTCGAGGTTGTCATTGGATTGGTCGCCTTGTGGATTGGACTGTTCCCCGTCGGGGTCGTCATTTGGTGGGATTTTGCTGGCATCAGAGTGGCGATCGTGTGTCTTAACTGAGTGCAGGGTTGGAATGAAGTGCAATGTCCTCGAGTGTTCCCATGAAGTGGGATATCGTCATGAAGATCTCTTGGTCGGACGCCCCTGCGAGGAGGTTACTCGGTAGAGGCGTTTGGCAATCGTCTTGGTTTGGACCGCGGACTCCTTCGCTATTTAATCAAGGCGGTCCAGCAAGAAATTTTTCAGGGCGTCTTGCGTCTCCAGTTTCTCCGACGTGGATTGTATGGACTGGCGGAGCACCTAGAGTGTGATGGTGTACCCGCCTGGTTGCGTCGACATGTCATCGGCCATGATAACGTTGGATCTGGCTGCGGTTTCCTTTTGCGGTAAAGAATCCTTAAACTTCCCACAGACGGCGCCAATTTGTGCACAGTAAAATCCACAAGATGAATTTGTTAAAATAATTTCAATGAGGAGTTCGATGATTTTAGTGTAAGAAGGAAAAAATACACAACACAAATTGGTACGAAAAAGGATTTTATTGATTTTTTTCGATCGAATACACTTGTGATTACAAATGATTTTACTAATGCGTTTTGAGAATTTTCCAAAAAGGCCGTTCTCCTTATCTTCCTTCATTATGTTAGAGTCCTTCATCTTAGCGAGGGTTGTTCCGATCTTCTAGGTTAGTTACTCCTACAATCTCGGCGAATCCATTGAAACTCGGAACCGCTTTGACTCGGTCATTACTTGTTCGGCATGCGCTTGTACCCTCCTATGTTTGGTTATGAATTGGGTACTCAGCTGTCCTTTTGATCTACTCAGGTAGTTTTCTCTCTCAGCGAGTCCTTTTGTAATTGACATATGCCGAATCGACCTGGGAAATTATACTAGCTAGGATCAAATCGTGTTGAGGGGGTTTCGACGCCAACAATAGTGCCTTTTAAGTTTTCTTTAGAGTCTAGTATAATATTTTTCTTTTTACAGTACTCATCTAGTTCTTTTTATTGATTTTTTTTCCTTACAAATGCATGACCAGACGATGTAACAAATCGACTAAATTGATCAACCTCAGTAATGCAGATTTCACGAAGTTAGAACACTCAAACCAGAAAGCTAAGAAGAATGCAAGCTTATCCAATTTAATAGCTGACAACATTAATCTGAACAATCAGGTCGATCCTGATGGTCCAAATGACCCACCTCCTCCTAGACTCAATCAACTAATACTTAATCTAGTAAGAGGAAAAGCTAATGACAATCTAGTGCCACCAGAAAAACCAGGAGCAACTAGAAATCAAATTCCACCAGTAAATCAATCAGCTGAGAATATTGATGCACATAACTTCATCATGTTGGGTGATCTTAACAGAATTGTCAATCAGCGCTCACCTCAGAATCACCCTCTGGTTGGTAATTTCAACAACCTTGACGCGTTCTTTACTAATAATAATGCTAACCAGCCTCGAAAACCTCAACATCAGGAGTACCAATTCCCCCCCCCCCATTTAGATCGTTCAGATGATTCACCATAACCAGTTTCATGGTCTACCAACTGAGCATCCCATGTATCACATTGAAAACTTTGAGGACATTTGCAGCACTACCCAACTTAATGGGGTATCACGAGATTTCATGCATTGTAAATTTTTCAGTCACTTTCTAGCTAAGAGAGCACTTCGCTGGTTGAAATCTCTACCTGCTGGTTCTATTGTAACTTGGGATGACTGCAAAGTCAAGTTCCTCAATCACTTCTTCACCACTACCAGGACCAACATGTTGCGAAATAAGATCTCTAGGTTTATGCAAAGTCCTGTAGAATCATTTTATGAAGCCTGGGAACGATTCAAGGAACATCTTCGTGATTGCCCACACCATGGTTTCTCATATGTAAGTCTCATCAATACTTTCTACAGAGGAATTGATCAGAAGTACCAGCTATCCTTAGATACCACAAGTGATGGTGATTTCATGACTAAGGCTGTCCCAAATGCTTATCGATTGATAGAGAACCTAGCTATTAGCAACAGCAATCACTGCCCAGACTTTGATAGAAGAACGAAGGGAACTACTTCTAGCACCTTTGAACTTTCAGAAGTGAAGAGACAAGTCTCAGAGATGAAAGGGCTGCTTACTTAACTTCTCAAGAACCAAAGCCAAAAACATGTCATTTTTGCTGAAGATCTAGAAGTTGATTGCTTTGCTCTTCAAGAGCAAAATATTGAAGGAGTTGAAAAGGAACTGAGTTACATCAATAGTCAAGTTCAAAGGGTATACGATCAAGGGTAAAATTCAGGTTTCAACAAGACTCACCCAAATCTCTCTTGGAGAAGTGCTAATGTAGAAAATCCTTAAGATCAAGTCTACCTAACTCAACAGCAAAAGACCTTTGTGCAGAACTCCAATTCAGGGGGTTTTCAACAAACATCTCAGCATGTATTTCAACAAGCGCATCCACCCCAATCTCAGTAAAGCAACTCAGTAGAGATGATGTTCAAACAACTGTTGCAAGGAAAACAACAATCCCAAAGAGAAGTAAAGGAGTTGAACCAGAAGATTGAAGCTCTATCTACACATGTGAAACATTTGGATACTCAAGTTGCTCAGACTTCTGAAGCTGTGAAAAGAAAATTTGGTGTCTTTCTTGGGAAAGTTGAAGATAATCCAAAAGGTTATTGTAAGTCCATTGTTGTTGAATTAGTAGAAGAAATTAGTTATTTGGAGAGTATTGCAGAATTGAAGAAGTTTAGATATGATTCAAACTCTGCAAATCGATCGGGCACAATGAGAAAAAATTTCTAGGAATGTTTGATCGATTGTTCTCCTCAGGAACGATCGGTCTGAAGCCACCAAAAGAATTACCCGAGCAGGCATTGTCAAATTTGAAAAATGGAGAGAATTATCAATCCCTTTCGAGATTGATCGATCCCTTTAGAGATCGATTGATCCCTCTTCCCAGATTTCTTTGATTCATTCAATGGCTTATAAACCAAGAATTCCTCGCCGAGTTCAACCTTTGAAGCACAGCCAAGAGTTTGAGTATAGAGAGATGATAGGGAAGCAACCGAATCCATAAAAGAAACTTCATAAGCTACAAGATTTTGGGGAATTTGTGGTTCCTTGTTCGATCAATGAAGTGGAATTCACATACTCTCTGTGATACTTGAGATAATGTGAACGTCATGTCAATCGCTGTTCCATAGAGATTGAGGATTTAAAGTATCACACCATCTAAGACAACCTTTAGGCTTGTTAAAGATTCTACTGTATCTTTAAGTTGTTTTATCTCTGATCTATTAATACCAGTTAGGAGTTGTCTAGTTCCTGTTGATTTTCATGTATTAGAGATGAATAGCAATTCAGATGAACCTTTGGTTATAGGGAGACATTTTCTTGCGACTGTAGGAGTTGTTGTTGATCTTGCTAATCAGCGTTTATTTCTAACAAAGGTAAAGAAAAAGGTCTTCTATCCAGTCGTTCCTCCAAAAGGTAAATCCCGACTAACTAGTTAAAGAAGAGGAGAAGGTGAAACATGAATATCAGATCGAACCGAGTCTTAAGGATGTAGTTGATGTAGTCTTGCACAAAGAAGCTCAAATCTCAAAAAAGGGTACAATTCCAAAGGTCAAAGCAAAATAGGAGGTGAAATCGAAGAAGATTAAGAGAGATTCTCAAGTGACTTTGATTCCTCATGCAATAGTTGGAGATGCAATTGAGTACAAGTTGAAAAGCAAGGGTTCCCCAAAACCTGTCTCAAAGGTTAGAGAATTCTTCACTCTAGAACTTAAGGAGAAAGGAACAAATGCTGCAAAAAATGTAATGAGTAAGGTTTTGAAGCTGGAGATGTCTGATTTTAGAGCTTGTTATGGAGCATCTCTTGACGCTGATCCAATCCCAGATTAGAGGTAAGTACCGTCTAGCTTAGTGACTTTAAACAAGCGCTGAGTGGGAGGCAACCCACTATTTGGTGTTTTAGATTAGTTTTTTCAAATTTTGAGTCGGTTTTGCTTTTAGTCCTAACCTATTTATTTTTTAGTTGTGAGTTCTCTGTGATTTAGGATATTACTGGTGAAGGATCTTCAAGACACTCAAATTGTTGGTTATCTTAATGGTTTCTCTCTTGATTCTTGCTAATGTCTATTAATATTTCTAAGATCATTGTACACCATTAACCATTTTTCTTGATTTTTTATTTGAGTTTATTTTAGAACTATGATCAGTTAGTTTATTCTCATTAAGTATATCTTGATTTTTACTAATTCGAATTATTATTGCTTGATTATTGCTCTTTACTTACCAACTTGATGATGTGAACTGGATTGATTGCTTATAACTGTTTTGAATAGTACCTTTCACATATAATTCTTGCTAATTGTTCATTAGTATTGCTCGATCATTATGCTCTTAATGGTTTTTCTTACAAGTGATTCTTGGTTTTTAAATTAGAAGGGTCTAATCGAGTCGAAGGAATAATGACCAGAATATGTGATGAGTACTAGCCTAGTGTGAGTTCAGGTTCCTTTTTCTATTTGACTAATAACTTAGATTAATTTATGGACTTAGGATTGGAACTCCATTGATTGATTGATATGCCTTTGAACGACTGTTATTTCGGATTGTTGATGATTTGATGCTAGCTCAACTGTGATATGGCTTAATTTGAACTTAATTTTATTGCTTATGATGATGGTATACTATGAAAGATAGGCACCTTGCTCTTCAGTTCTCTGTAAAACCGATAAATTCTTTCAGTATGATCTGGATTCTTTATCTCTCTCCCTTCAGAACAAAAAACGGTACTGAAAAGGATTGAATAGTGGACCTCGAAGTCCGCTTCCTTATCCTATAAAACCGGCTGCTAAAAATAAAAAAAATGAAAAGAAAGAAAAGCACAGAAATATGATGAAAAAAAGAGCAATAAGAAAAGAAAAAGAAAAAAAAAGAGAAGTGAGAAAGGGGGAAAAAAGATCAGGATAAGAAGTCAATTGATGCTCTGTTTGATATGGGCACTTTGATAGAAGAGGCACTCGAGCATGCTGGTCAATACCCCATAAGTAAGAATGCACAATTTGTATTTGAATAAATTAAATGAGCTGGCTGAGATGATTTGATAGTTTTATTAACTCAAGATTTAGAGTACAATGCATGTTGTTAGTTATGTGGTGGTAAACAACCTATTTGCAGTAGTTGTCTAGGACTAGTGTCTTTAGTTTTTGATACTTGAAGTTGGGATTTTAGAGTTTTTGTGAATTCATGCTTGGTCCTTTTCAAACCTCATATCTGGATTTAATCTTGCTTTACTTGAGGACAAACAAAAATCTAATTCTGGGAGAGTTGATATTACTTGGTTTTAATGCTTTCTAGTGAGCATTTATGTTTGCTATTAAGCGTTATCCTAGTGTTTTCCTTGAAATTCGGAATCTTTTACAGGTTTCTAGGTAATTGGGTCGTTCTGGAACAAAAAGACGGATTTCTGCACAAAACGGATGCAAATTGACATATGATGTTGCAGAGTCCAGCAGAAGGGTCAAAAGTTTGCCAATGTTTGAAGATGTTCCCATGGCTGGATTTAGTTGACATTTGGAAAAAAGATAGCCATGTGAGTTAGATTTCATAGGGAAGTGGTTTGAAGTGAATCCTTTTTTGCAATCAAGAGTTATGGCAACTTTACTGAAGACCGGTCAAGATGCATCGGAAAAGAAGCATGGGCAGAAGAGATCGATTGGGCACAAAGAGATCAGTCGATCCCTTCTTCCATAAATCCTCTGAAATCACCGCACGAGCACCTGATTGATCATGCAAAGTCCCCTGGAAAAATCAAACATGAGAGATCGATCGTGCACTTTAGAGATCGATCGATCTCTTCATCCGAAAATTTTTAGAAGATTTCCAAAAATTACAGAATTGGTCCTCAAGGCTATCCTTTATTTTATTTTGGTTTTTTCCTTTTTCTTAACACTATATAATCCTTGTGGCTTGGTTTTATATTAATCATGCTTTATTCTATTCAGTTTTACTAAGAGAGGGAGACGAATTACAGAACCCTGTATTTGGGAGAAGTTTCTCTGGACCTTTGTTTTAATATCTATTTATGCGTTTGATTATGAGTTCTTCTTTGGCGTTGCTTTGTGTTTATTTTGTTATGTCTGAGTAGTTCTCTAGTTAGGTTTTAGGGTTTCTCAAGGAAACCAGGTTTGATTGTTAAGATTTACATTAAAGGAATTAAAATTGTTAGGTTCTCAGTCTAGATTTGATCTTAATGCTTGAATTAGAATAGTTGACTAGTTCATTGAATTTAGATTAATAAATACAAAGGGATTTGGTTTAGAAATCTGACTTAATCTAGATGAGTAGGTGTCTTTGCTTGCGGGAGTATTGTCGTAGATGTTTATGAACTTATCAAATATGATCTTAATGCTTGATTAAATTATGTAAATACAGCGGGAGTTTGTCTTTAGTAATTCGAACATAGGGATTAATACTTCAGGAAGAGATTAATCTAGCTTCTGTCTTTTTAGTTGAGAACTATTTTCAAAACGAAAATTCTTGCATGATAACCTGACTTTTAAACTTAATAACCTGTGGAATTTCTATTGCATGACGCTTTTACTTTATTGTTTACAACCGTTATTTTAATTATTTCTTTTATTCAGTTACAACCATCTATTTTATTTTTCTTAGCTTGATTCGAAATAAAACTGAAAGTTGTGCTATTTGGTCTCTGTGGGATTCGACCCTATCTTTACTACTGTGATCTGTTCTCTGCAGTGTAGTTTAGGATTTAAATTCTTATCTCTATCAGACATCATCTTCAAAGACACTTTGGCCAAGATGGAAATCGATGCCAACGCCATCAAGAATATGATTCATCTGCTTATAAGCTTAAGTGGCGAAACGGTAAACACCATTGGAACAATCCGACTTCGAGTCTAGGCAGGATCTCAGACAATGTTCACCAAGTTCATGGTAATTGACAAGCATCCAACCTTCAACGCGATAATAGGAAACCCTTGGTTGTACGACATGAAAGCTGCAGTATCCACTGACCATCAGTGTATCAAGTTCCCAACCGCCACCGGAACCCATGTTATCCAAGGAAATCAAAGAGCCGCCCGAACTTTCTTCCTCACCAAGCATAAGCAACGGGCGACAACTATCTTCTAGCAACTACAACACCTAGGGGATACCGAAGCTAAGACACTGAATAACATCACGAAAGGTAGCCCTAGAGGAAAGCCTACCGACCAAGTTATTATTGACGAGCAGAAACCAGACAGGATGGTAGGCATATACAACAATCTTGACAGCAAACAACGCAAACAACTCATCACATTCTTAAAACGCAACACCACAATATTCGCTTGGTCAATGGACGATATGAAGGGGATATACCCCAAATTCATGTGTCACAAACTAAATGTAGATCCCATCTTTAAACGTATAAAGCAAAAAACAGCAAAAAGTTGGGACCCAAGCGCACTCAGGCAATAAATAATGAGGTTGACGGACTCCTTAAAGCAGGCTTCGTTGCCGAGGTCAAGTACCCAGAATGGCTAGCAAATCTCGTGGTCGTAAAGAAGAAGAACGGAAAATCGCGAGTATGTATCAACTTCTCCGACCTAAACAAAGCTTGTCCAAAATATTGTTTCCCATTACCGCACATCGACTGTCTCGTGGAAGCAACCGTGAGAAACGAGCTACTCTGTTTAATGGACGCCTTTTCGGGGTACAACCAGATAATCATGCACCGCGACGGTAGTGAGAAGACATCGTTCATCATAGATTGCGACACCTACTGCTACAAAGTCATGTCATTTAGACTTAAAAACGCATGAGAGACTTATTAACGGTTGGTAAATTGCATGTTCGCAACCCACCTCGGTCATACAATTGAAGTCTATATAGATGACATGCTTGTAAAATCCCTCATCGCCAAAGACCACATTCAGTACCTGCAGGACTATTTGGCATACTCAACCAGTACGGCATGAAGCTCAATTCGTCCAAGTGTACATTCAGGGTCACGTCATGTGAATTGCTTGTCTACGTGGTGACTAAGCGAGGTATTGAAGCAAATCCTAAATAGATAACGGCCCTCATAGACCTCCCCTCTCCAAAAACTCCAAAGAGGTCCAGCGCCTCACCGGCCGCATTGCCACACTCAACTGATTCATATCTCGTTTAACATATCGATATCCCCCCTTCTATCAACTACTTAAAGGAAATACAAGGTTCGCGTGTGACGGCGAGTGCGAAAAAGTGTTCCAACAGCTGAAATTTTATCTCTCACATCCACCCATCTTAGCAAAACCAGACGAAGGAGAAACACTCCTCCTTTACATCTCGGTGTCCTCAGCCGTGGTGAGCGGCATTCTGGTAACATATGACCGCGTGAGCAGCGTCCAATGTTTTACGTTAGCAAAACCTTTATAGGATCAGAACTTAAATATTCGGTCATGGAAAAACTCACATTCACAATCGTCACTGCCGAAAGGAAGCTACGCCCTTACTTTCAGTCTCATCCAATCGTGGTGTTAACAACTTACCCCATCCGCACCATCCTATATAGCCCGACACAGTCTGGACATAAGGTAAAGTGGGCCATCAAACTCAGTGAATACGACAAAGAGTACCATGGATGCACAAGTGCAAAAACCCAAGTATTAACCGATTTGATCACAAAAATACCACCCGAGCTTTTGGAAAGAAAAGTAGGTAACAAAACATAGATGCTGTACGTTGACGGGTCCTCCTGTTGCCAAGGCGCCGACATCGGCATCCAACTCGAGTCACATATAGGAAAAATTCTGGAGCAATCTTTCCGCCTTGGTTTTACCACATCCAATAACCAAGCAGAATACAAAGCCATAATCTCCAGCATATGCCTCGCGAGGGACCTCGGTTCCAAGAAGATCCATGCCTTCTGCGATTCCCAATTAGTCGCGAGTCAGTTCAATGGAGAATATGACGCCAAGAATGAGCGAATGGACAAATACCTCGCAATAATCTGACAGATCGCGGCACAGTTTGACATTTTGCCAAATCACCAAATCCCAAGAGCGGAAAATTGAACTGCTAACGTGTTGGCCGAAATTGCATCAAGATGAAAAGACATATTGCTGTCAAAATCATTGAAAAGCCAATTATACACCCAAACGGCATTGCAGCAGTCAACACCAATTAGACCGCAAGTATGGATACAAACAAGGTCGTCACCAACAATTAGCGAACCAAAATTCTTAGCTACTTAATCACATGTGACCTTCCGAGCGATAAATGGAATGCATCGATTAATTTTCCGAGTTCATAAAGCTTGGCCATCCTCTGGATTTTCTTATCAATTTTCTGCTTCAGCGACTGCGTATGATTCTCGTAGGAGTTGCTGTGATGACCATACATATTCTTCGGGCGGTTGAAGGATGACAAGAACTATGGGCCGAATAACGTTAATCATCTGAACGAACAAAATAATAAACGAAAAAGTCTTGAGATGATAACTGACCTTGATGACTTCTTGAGAGGTTGTCTTGTATAAACAGCCAAAGTCCATGTCGGCTGGAGCAAGGGGGGGGGGTAAAACGAACCCTTCACCTAGCCGAAAATCCGCGCAAGCATCCACGTCCTCTAGAAAGGCATCAACGTCAGGATGAAAGAAGTTCATTGCAGCCAGTCCAATGCGAGGACCAGGGTTAGAAGGCCGGGAAATATCGATGAACATCATAGAAACAACTACGACATTAGTAACCACTAGAGTCGAAGCAGTTAAATCAATGAATGGTCCAGTGTTAGTCGCGGTAGACAACTCTGATGACCCGCCGATTTTAAGAAAATACTGGTATCTGGCACATTTCTCTTTTTGTCAACGTATATTTGGATCCCTTTGTCTTTTTCTTTCGCAAAAGGAACTCGAACTCTAGAAGGGAGAGGTGATGATCTCTGAGAAGAGATCTGCTTGTTAGACGCATCGCCTGACAACTATTGAGTCATATTTTCATCGACTCTGCTTGCCGACGTCCGTTGCTCGGAACGTTGACTGGCACTTTCGGCAAGTGGTGCCTGTGATGATTTCATGTTGACTTTATTCAACGAAATCCTCTGATCAGTACATCGGGAAGGATCTTCAGTCTACGTGGGTGCAGCTTGCTTGAGCTCGGATGTATAATCCACCATCCTCCTTGGTTGAAAGATGCCACGTCTTATTGACTCTGCTTTTCGGTTTATACAGGCCAAATCGAGGTCCCACGAAGCAGCCACTACCTTTGACCTTATTTTACAAACCTTCTCTGGAGTAAATTCCTTCCAAGTGATTGCTTTGATCTCAGCAAAACATCGCAAGTTCTCGGATAGGCTTGGAGAAGGGTCGTTTATAGGAACGACGGGATCTGCATACAAAAAAATGAGGAACAACATCGTCCACCAAATAAGATTACCCTAATGCGCTCTACCAATGCTCTGCGACCAACACGACAATGGGGAATGACTCAATTCAGGTAATGACTAGAGGTCGGCTTTTACAAAGAAGTAACGCTCCTTCTAGTTATTGACCTTGCTCGGAGTATTCGATAGTAGCTTGTACTTGGGGACCAGACTGATGTAATAAAAACTAGTATGAAAATTGACACCTGCGATAGTCTTGTTCAGAATGTCAAACATCGATACCGTCTTGAACGTATCGATATCAAGAGTCAGGTCTACCTCGATAGCCCGTGTAAGAGGAACGACTACGCTTTGAACTCCACTAGGCGTTAGTTGGGACAACATGATGCCGCCCTGTGCATAGTACGCCACCAGAGTTTAGAAAGAGGAAACCAAAGTCGCGCATGTTCGAATTATTCCTCAAAAACGGAGAAGTAACCATGTGGCGCTTCCCATGGGCGTTCCGTCAGAGACAGTACCTTGAATTCAACGATTCCTCGAAGCCGCATCCGAGAAAAAAGCATCACGATGCTTTTGTTGGTTTACCTAGATGGTCCAACTCCCGTCAAGTCATCCTCATTATCTGTCATAGGACCGATCCGGTCTCTCTAATGACCAGACGAAGATGACTGACCAGCCTGGATTGATGATCGTACTAGAACCAGGGCTCTTGTTTCACTTTCCAAGATAACTGGAATGTCATGAGTGTCTACCTCGTAGGCGCCAGAACTCGTTGGAGTGTCAGACGCCATCGAGAAATCAAAAAAATTTCAAATTTTAACCAAAAAAAGAAAGAAAATTCGGAGGAGATTAAAGATAAGGAATGTACCTTTGCAAAAAAAAATAGAATTTCTGAGAAAATAAGGAGTATTTAAAGGCGGCGAACTAAGATACCCATAAAGTCACCATGATCAAACCTACGGCGTAAGGTTGCGCGTGGTAGGACCCACATGCGACAGGTCTTTCACCTTTTTCAAAATTTGAAAAGATTTTCTTGAGCGTCGTGAATGATATCATGTCGGTTCGAATTCCCCATCTTAGATCCAACAGTTCGTTTTGCATACCGAGCTCCTGTAGCCGAGCTTTGCTACGCCAGGGGGGACATATTATTGATACAAGGGTTGACACTCAATCAAGTACCTGATCTGGGGATTTGACCCGATATATTCTGCTCTGGGTACGATGACACGGTCATGGGCTTCAAACCGAACCCATTAATTAAGTTGGTACATTGGGCCTATGACAAAGCCCGAGTATTGTATGTCTACCCTAAATTGTAAGCCAAAAATTCCGCCTTAAGCCACCATGTCTTCCAACTTGTCTCCATCTTCCTGAGATACAACACACAGTGAATCGTGATGATGGAAAAGCATCCACAACCAAATGCCGACCACTACCCTAGCTCTACTGATGAAACATGACATGCAATATGAGATAGAAGTAGTTCGCCCACGACTACCATCAACCACCGATCAAAAAAAACCGAGATGAAATCCTAGGCCGAGAATCCCGTACACGCGAGCCAAATCTGCAAGCCGACCAAGATGGTCCATCCTCAGAACCGCTGCTACATGTGGAAAACCTTTTTAGGAACAGATGTAAGACCCCACCCTCTGTTGAAAGAGGTGTGCCGCTCGTGAAGGAGCTAGAAAATAAGATGATGAGAGACGGGGGAAAAGAGACCGAACTAGAGGAAATGCATCACCAAAAAGGAGAGAAAAAATATTTACACCTTGCCGCCGCCAGCACGAGGCCAACCGACGGCAAAAAAAAGATCGGCGATAAGAAAAAGACTCTCAAAGGAATAAAGAGGGAGGAGAGGAGTTTCTAGATAGTGCGACGTTATGAGTGTTCGTGTTATCTTGAGTTTCTACATATAACTTTTTTGATGATTTGGACTTTAGGCTAGTTAAATTTTTATAAAAATATAACTCTCAAATCAATCAACAATATGGACTCAAACAGTTTTTTTTAGCCAACTTTAACATTAACAATAGATAAAACAAACCCTGCCTCAAACAAGCACAAACAAGCACAGGTTGAACATAGTGCCACAAAAAAACCATCAACAAAGATCAGACATTGCAAAGCTAGAAAGATAGAGAAATCATCTCAAGTAATCTCCGAATCAAAAAGAGTTTCAAGCCAGCAAGGAGCTTCTGACGCCACATAAGATTTCCAAAGATTATGAGAGATGACACTCGAAGAAATTTGATGAGCTCCTCTATTCTTATTCCTTGCTTCAAAAACAAAAGACCATACTCTAAAGCCTGAGAGGAAGGAAGACAAAGCTGAAAGGTTTGAGCGTTCCACTTGCCAAGCATTGATGTTTGATAAGCCTTTAACTAACATATTCGTTTCAGAATCGAACATAACATCTATAAAGCGCAAGTCTAAGATACTGGTAACATCTTTAGGACGACGCCTAAAGAGTCTCTCAATACCCATACCGCTCCCAATCTTTTAGACTTTGAGTTCCAGCATAAACTTAGATTACATTTTAGCCATGGTGGATTAGGAGGTTTCCAAGCCTTCTCTCTTACAGCTTCAACTGAGTGAGAACCAGAATCAGCTTGGTTAGCCAAGAACCAAAGTGAGGCATCTGATAATAGGAGTTTTAGTTACTACTTGGGGTATCAATTACCCATCATTGTAGTATAGATGGGTTATCAATCCAAATGGGAATGTACTAATCAATCTGAATGCAATGGATGCTTTAAAGTCAAGCTAAGTATTAAAAGGGGTAGTTTTACTAAAAGGTCCTAAGTGCAGTGAGCATGCTGGAATTAAAATGCATAAACATAAAAAGAAGCATAAAAAACTAAGATGTAAAAACAGAATAAAAGCAAAGAGGGTAAAAGATGTANAATTGACTAAGGATCCATCATGAACTACCTAAGTACCTAACATACCTCATACAATGAGCTAACCCCTAGATAGTAGAAACATAAGCAACCAATTCCAATCTATTGGCAATCAATTTCAAGCAAAGCAATCGCGGACTCAACTCTCGTCATAGACAGTAAGTACTAAGCAGGCATGAACAACAATCTACTATAGTCAATAAGTTTCCCAAACAACTAA